>CM029022.1:175474661-175625065 GCA_016801055.1 Panax notoginseng
AGAATATTATGACTAAGATAATATGCAACAATTATCGTTAGTCTTCAAAGGGGAAAAATCTGTATTAGAATATAATCGACAAACAAGTTTTAGATCAACAACTGCAGCGGAAACAGCAAACCATTAGAAGAGTCAAGTAGAGAAAGAATTCTACTATCTTCTAAGATTTAAAAGTCCATCATCAATATTTTATCCATGTAACATCAATTAATAATTATCTTTATCCAAATATTCATCTTTGCACTACAGGCCAAAAATATTTATTTGTATCACCTGTCAGTCATTTCATCTCATTAACCTGTTTATCTTTGCACTACAGGCCAAAGATATTCATCAAGTAATCATACATCTTTGCACTACAGGCCAAAGATATTCAGTAATATCATCATTTAGGACTAGGATGATAAAAAATATCTTAAAGAGAACGAATCCAGTGAGACAGAAGGACAAATATTAGGATTCGTATAACAGTTTATCCAGATCAATAATACTTCATAATATCAATTGTGAAGCAGAATTCAAAAATAAAGATCAAAACATGGATACAATCAAAAGATAGTAACCATAATAGACATCTCGGACAAAAAAAGAAAATTTTATTTCTTGTGAATAGTGCCGTATTCGTGAATAGTACCGTATACGTGAATAGTGCCGTATACGTGAATAGTAACCCCGACACAAAAAGTTCTAAATTGATAAAAAGTTCAGATCAATACTTCGGCATAATGATATTGAAGAAAATAATATCATTTAAGAAGAAATAACATCCCTTACCTCAGCAAAAACAGTACTTCTAGTTGAAACCACAGATATAGCTATGACTTGAACTTGCACCGTATAGCAATACTCAAAGTATTAGAATACTCACAAGAATACGCTCACTAATATAGAGAGAGAAATAGAGAGAAACTTGTGTTTCTGGTGTGATTTTCAATTCTAACCTAAACACCCTATTTATAGAAAAATGCTTAGAACACCAAAGCAGAAAATTGAATATAATAATTTATTTTTAAACAAAATTCCTAAGCACACCACCAGCTGATTTCAACCATTTAACACATGCCCCTCAATTGAAAAAAAACGTTTTTCTTTAAAATATTAATTAAACTTTCAAAAATCAATTATTTCGGAACTTCGGAACTTCAATAATTCATAATAAATAGCCCTTTGATCAAAAATTTGAATCTCGCGAGTTTTTATAGGAAATTCAATTCTCTACAACTTTTCAGAAGAGAAAATTTTCCAAATTCCAAACAGAAATTGACCGAAATCCACAAACGGGCGATTTTTACAGTCAATAATAAATTTTCGGTCAAGATTTTGTCCACCAACACACAAAACATGTGTTAATCATTTAATGCCATAAAAATACTCTTCCTCCTCATATACTCATATATCCCACATTCATTGTAAAAATATCACCATCAATATATTATTAAAATAATATATTTAAATGAATTATTTTATCAGAAAAAGATAAAATATTAATTTTCAACAATTGTCACATTAAAAATTTTCTCCATCTATATCCACATAAAATCATATTTTTCTCATCATATAAATCAATAATTAATTATACACAAATAATATTACAGAATCACAGTACTGACAACCAGGCCGTTCCCAAGAAAGAGGGGGCTTTCCAATAAGGATATCTCTTTACTGGCGCGCAATTAGATGACCAAACCTCTCCTTAGACAGAACTTTCAAGACATTGTCAATAATGTTATCTAATAATATTATTCAGATAATATGAATTATTGCTCCGATAATAGAAAATACTGTGTAGTGACAATTATTAAAACAACAGTAATATAAAAATATCAACGCAACAATTATTGAATCAATAAAATACAATATTAACAGTAATTACTGTAACAATTATTGAGTAGTGCCTTCTTACGTAAGAATCAATAATTGGTGCAATACCGTGTGCTACTATGCAACAATGCGTATTACCGTGTTTTAACCACCGGGTATTCCAACAGTATTAACGGTAACAACTACGCCGTTATTTATAAACAACTTGTTTTTGTCGTTTTCTTCATCCAATCGCTTTCTGTTATGGGGCCCACACAAGGCTGCGCGTCGTACGAATATTTCCCCGACAACAAGAATATTCCACGACCAAACAAATATTCCCCGATAATAATGAATTTTAGGACCACTTGCTTATTTGAAATATTTGCGCCTTTTACCCATAACTAACCACATTAATCAAATCAACCCTTACTATTTCAAAATAATAAATAGAGGAATTTAAATTTCATTTATTAATAATTTGGGGTCTTACAACCTCCTCTCCTTATGAAATTTCGTCCTCGAAATTGACATACGTACCTGGTGTTTTGAAAAGATGAGGATACCTCGCTTTCATTTCCGTTTCCAACACCCAGGTCATTTCCTCAATAGCATGGTTTCTCCACAAAACTTTGACTTGTGGTATGACCTTCGTGCGTAGGACATGCTCTTTCCTATCCAAGATCTTAACAGGTACCTCCTCGTACGTTAAATCTTCAGCTATCTCGTCTGGTTCTAACTCAATAATGTGGTTTGGGTCTTTCACATATTTACGAAGCATAGATATGTGAAAAACGTTATGAACACGAGACATGCTTGGAGTAACGCGAGTCTATAGGTCACATTTCCTACTCGGTCAAGAATCTGAAATGGACCAATAAATCGTGGATTGAGCTTTCATCTCTTTTCCAAATCTTGTAACTCTTCCATATGGAGCTACACGTAATAATACATGATCCTCAATGTCAAATTCTACGTCCTTTCGATGAAGATCCGCATAACTCTTTTGTCGATCCTGTGCCGTTTGTATACGTTGTCGAATTGTTTGGATCTTCTCTGTAGTAATGCGTACCAACTCTGGTCCGAACAATGTTGCTTCACCCACCTCGTCCCAGCATACTGGAGAGCGAAACTTTCGTCCATACAATGCTTCAAAGGGAGCCACACCTATACTTGCCTGATAACTGTTGTTGTAGGAGAATTCCACCAATGGTAGGTACTTATCCCAACTCCCTTTGAAATCTAGGACCCAAAGTCTTAATAGATCTTCAAGAGTTTGAATAGTCCTCTCTGATTGCCCGTCCGTTTGAGGATGGTATGCCGAACTAAATCGTAAATCCGTGCCTATAGCTTTTTGCAAGCTAACCCAAAATCTTGAAGTGAATTTTGGGTCACGATCCGAAACTATGGATACTGGCATGCCATGCAACCTCACAATCTCATTCACGTACATACTAGCAAGACGTTCAAGAGAATAAGTCTCCCGTATCGGAAAGAAATGAGCGGACTTGGTTAATCTATCAACAATAACCCAAATCGCATCTATGCCTTGAGAAACCTTGGGAAGACCCGTAACAAAATCCATTGTAATGTGTTCCCACTTCCATTTCGAAATCTCAAGTAGTTGCAATGGACCCTTTGGTACTTGATGCTCCGCCTTTACACGTTGACAAGTTAAACACCTCGAGATAAACTTTGCAATCTCTCTCTTCATATTGTTCCACCAAAATGTATGTCGAAGATCACGATACATTTTAGTACTTCCAGGATGGATTGCAAATGGTGTATTGTGTGCCTCCATCATGATCTTGTACTTCAAATCAGAATCGTTAGAAACACAAAGTCTGGAGTGGACTTGAAGTATTCCTTCTTCATCGATTCTTTCTTCCGGAATAGCACCTTCTTGTACTTTTTTCTTCATACGCATCAGCTCCCGGTCTGTGGCTTAAGCAACTTTAACTTTATCGATTAAAGTTGATTCTACGCGTATACTTGACATCATCGCACTCGTTCCTGTATATGATCTTCTACTCAATGCGTCAGCTACCGCGTTCGCTTTTTCAGGATGGTATTGGATGGTATGATCCAAATCTTTCAACAGCTCGAGCCAACGTCGGTGTCGCATGTTGAATTCTTGGAAGCTCTTCTCGCATTCTTCAGTCCATTCGAAGTTTGTATCTTTTCGAGTCAACTGAGTTAATGGAGTAGCGATTCGAGAAAATTCTTTTACGAATCTCCGATAATAACTAGAAAGCTACGTATTTCGATTACTGACTTAGGTTGCTCTCAACTGTGACTCATATCCCAATCTTGGATAGCACGTCACAATGACACCTATCAGTTTATTACCACACGAATATGGTATCCCTACGGAGAGTCTGGCTTCAGTGCATTCCACAAAGGAAGTCACCAGATAGAGGCTCGGGTACAAACTTCTACAGTTAGGTTTTTAACTCCTGAAGTTCAATAGGAGCCATTCGATATGAGATTTTAGAAGTGAGTTTTGTACCAGATTCAAAGTGATACAAAATTCAATATCATGCGTAGGCCAAGAAATTCTTCAGGAAATACGTCAAGGATTTACTAACAATAGAAATATCATTCAAATCTGACGTATTTTTGTTCAAGTCCATAACATAGCTAAGAAAGCTTGACATCCGTTTTTTTTCAATAAACGAATGACTTTACGGCTTGATATGAAAGAGTTTGACTTCAATGGTTTGGTTGCTTGAATTTGAATAACAGGTTGCTTAGGAATATGAAAACTAACAACCTTACGAAAGCAATCAATTTTGGCATGATGAGTAGTTAACCAATCAATTCCTAAAATCACATCAAAAGCAAGTATCTTTAAAGAGATAAGATCAACACGTAATGTGATGGTGCCAACTTGGATCAAACAAGATTTATAAACAGTGGATATAACGAAAGTTTCTCCTAACGGAGTTTCAACAGATAAGTCAAAGTTTAATTTTCTCCGGAGTCAATTTTAAACGTTGAGTATAAGCAGGAGAGATAAATGACTGGGTAGAACCGGTATCTAACAAGGTATAGACTTCGTAAAAAATTTATAATTAACTAACCCGTGCTAACTTCGTTCGGGTTCCTCGCATTCTGACCAGTCACAAAAAACGCTCTTCCAGGAACCGTTGACTTTGACTTTTCTGGGACAACTTTTTGAGTCACAACCCCCGTTGGACTTGGTTTCTCTACAGTGAAATCTCGAGCGATATGCCCTTCCTTTCCACAGTTATAACATACCTTAAACTGTTGTGGACAGTTTGGGCTGATATGTCCTTCTTTTCTGCACTTATAGCATATGACCGGTGGTCGTTCTCCTCCCTTGAAACTAGTTGTTGCTGGTGCTGACGTCTTCGTATTGTCATTGTTGAATCTCCTCCCGACTCGCTTCTTCTATATTCATGGCCACGATTACCACCAGAGTGGTTGCCGTTCTTGTCCGTATTCTTCTTTCTCCGCTGGTTATCATTGTTCTGATGATTGCTGTCACCGGTATGATCCTGGTTGTGGTCCCTCGATTGACCGTACTCGTTACCTCGCTCTAATAATTGAACCCTGTTGACAACATCTGAATAGAGAGAAAATTTATGAGAAATGAGATATTGACGTATGCCGGGTTTCAAACCTCTCAGAAACATCCGCGTCATACGTTCCTCATTCTCCACCAAATGAGGTGCAAACCTGGACAACTCTGCGAATTTCGCCTCGTACTGGGACACCGTCATGTTATTCTGCTCCAGTCTAATAAACTCTACCTCCTTCATATGACGAATACTTTCAGGAAAGTACTTGTCATTGAATAGTTTCTGAAATGTCTCCCAAGACATGCTGAGTGCGGCTGGATGGGTACGTTTCACAGACTCCCACCAGTAGTCTGCCTCGCCACGGAACATAAAGGTGGCGAATGGAACCTTCTGTTCCTCCGTGCATCCCAAGACATCAAATATCTTGATAATTTACTTGACCCATGTCTCCGCCTTAATCGGATCTGGCTTTCCCCAGAATTCTGGTGGTCCCAACTCTTTGAACTGCTTGGCTGTGACCAGCTGTGCGTTGCCATTGTTTCTTCCTATATTTTGAACAGGAATCTTCTTCGTCTGGTTTTGCATGAATCGCAAAAAGCTTCTAAACATCTCATCGTTCATCGTATGCTCAGTGGTGTTGTTCACAGGAGGAACATTGCCAGCCTGTTGCATGTTCTCCTTGTTGGTGAGTACAGGTGTCTCCACCGTCTCATTTACTTCACTGTTAACATTCTCAGTCGACATTCTAAAATACTGCCATAAAACAAAGGTTAATTTAACAAATTAACATATCACATAATATCCCTATATTATGACCGACCAACAAATAAGCTTAGGTAGGACACACTAGCGAAGGATTTACTCGTCTCTCCCTTCCTAGTTCTACTCCCCGATCTCCGCTAGAGATCATATCCTTAAGCTCTGATACCAACTGTGACGCCCCCAAAATAGGTCCAATCCATCCAACCCATTCTGAGTCGCCAAATACATGGTACAGAAAATAACTACAACTTTATAATTACAACTGTCGTGCAAAATACGACAACACATATACTGTGAGTTTAAATACAAATATTGTCATCTAGACAGTATTCATACTCAATTAAGTCCTCATTATACTTATTGATACATTATTTTACAAAATAGTGAGGACTACTAAAACAACTTCCTAGAACCTTCATTCCATACCCCGACTAGTATTTGCTACATTCTAACTGTGACGCCCCCAAAATAGGTATACAACACCCATTCTGAGTCGCCAAATACATGGTACAGAAAGCAAACTACAACTTCAATAATACAATTGTCGTGCAAAATACGACAACACATACTGCGAGTTTAAATACAAATATTGTCTTCTGGACAATATTCACACTCAAATAAATCCTCATTACAATTATTCAAACACTATTTTACAGAAATAGTGAGGACTGCTAAAACATCTTTCTAGAACCATCACTCCATACCCCGACTAGATCCTGCTATGTTCTCACCTCCTGAGAAGAAAAATGGAACAAAAAGGAAAAGGGTGAGCTCAACTAGCCCAGTAAAGAATATTATGACTAAGATAATATGCAACAAATTATCGTTAGTCTTCAACAGGGAAAAATCTAATAGAATATAATCGACAATAAGTTTTAGATCAACAACTGCAGCGGAAACAGCAAACCATTAGAAGAGTCAAGTAGAGAAAGAATTCTACTATCTTCTAAGATTTAAAAGTCCATCATCAATATTTTATCCCTGTAACATCAATTAATAATCATCTTTATCCAAATATTCATCTTTGCACTACAGGCCAAAGATATTCATTTGTATCACCTGTCAGTCATGTTCATCTCAACACCTGTTCATCTTTGCACTACAGGCCAAAGATATTCATCAAGTAATCATACATCTTTGCACTACAGGCCAAAGATATTCAGTAATATCATCATTTAGGACTGAGGATGATGAAAAATATCTTAAAGAGAACGAATCCAGTGAGACAGAAGGACAAATATTAGGGATTCATATAACAGTTTATCCAAGATCAATAATACTTCATAATAATCAATTGTGAAGCAGAATTCAAAAATAAAGATCAAAACATGGATACAATCAAAGATAGTAACCATAATAGACATCTCGGACAAAAAGGGAAAATTTTATTTTTTGGTGAATAGTGCCGTATTCGTGAATAGTACCGCATACGTGAATAGTGCCGTATACGTGAATAGTAACCCCGACACAAAAAGTTCTAAATTTGATAAAAAGTTCAGATCAATACTTTGGCATAATGATATTGAAGAAAATAATATCATTTAAGAAGAAATAACATCCCTTACCTCAGCAAAAACAGTACTTCTAGTTGAAACACCGGATATAGGCTATGACTTGAACTTGCACCGTATAGCAATACTCAAAGTATTAGAATACTCACAAGAATACGCTCACTAATATAGAGAGAGAAATAGAGAGAAACTTGTGTTTCTGGTGTGATTTTCAATTCTAACCTAAGCACCCTATTTATAGGAAAATGCTTAGAACACCAAAGCAAAAAATTGAATATAATAATATTATTTATAAACAAAATTCCTAAGCACACCACCAGCTGATTACAACCATTTAACACATGCCCCTCAATTGAAAAAAAATGTTTTTTTTTTAAATAATAATTAAAACTTCCAAAAATTAATTATTTCGGAACTTCGGAACTTCAATAATTCATAATAAATAGCCCTTTGATCAAAAAATTCGAATCTCGCAAGTTTTTATAGGAAATTCAATTCTCACAACTTTGCAGAAGAAAGTTTTTCCAAATTCCAAACAGAAATTGACCGAAATCCACAAACGGGCGATTTTACAGTCAATAATAAATTTTCGGTCAAGAATTGTGTCCACCAACACACAAAACATGTGTTAATCATTTAATGCCATAAAAATACTCTTCCTCCTCATATACTCATATATCCCACATTCATTGTAAAAATATCACCATCAATATATTATTAAAATAATATATTTAAATGAATTATTTTATCAGAAAAAGATAAAATATTAATTTTCAACAATTGTCACATTAAAAATTTTCTCCATCTACATTCACATAAAATCAATATTTTTCTCATCATATAAATCAATAATTAATTATACACAAATAATATTACAGAATCACAGTACTGACAACCAGGCCGTTCCCAGGAAAGAGGGGGCTTTCCAATAAGGATATCTCCTTACTGGCGCGCAATTAGATGACCAAACCTCTCATTAGACAGAACTTTCTAGACATTGTCAATAATGTTATCTAATAATATTATTCAGATAATATGAATTATTGCTCCGATAATAAAAAATACTGTGTAGTGACAATTATTAAAACAACAGTAATATAAAATATCAACGCAACAATTATTGAATCAATAAAATACAATATTGAACAGTAATTACTGTAACAATTATTGAGTAGTGCCTTCTTACGTAAGAATCAATAATTGGTGCAATACCGTGTGCTACTATGCAACAATGCGTATTACCGTGTTTTAACCACCGGGTATTCCAACAGTATTAACGGTAACAACTACGCCGTTATTTATAAACAACTTGTTTTTGTCATTTTCTTCATCCAATCGCTTTCTGTTATGGGGCCCACACAAGGCTGCGCCGTCGTACGAATATTCCCCGACAACAAGAATATTCCACGACCAAACAAATATTTCCCGACAACAATGAATATTTTAGGACCACTTGCTTATTTGAAATATTTGCGCCTTTTACCCATAACTAACCACATTAATCAAATCAACCCTTACTATTTCAAAATAATAAATAGAGGAATTTAAATTTCATTTATTAATAATTTGGGGTCTTACAAATTGGGTATTTTCTATATATAAAATATTAGTATTGTGACAACCCCAAAATAGGTCCATTCCATCCAACCTATTTTGAGTCGCCAAATACATGGTACAAAAAATAACTACAACTTTATTACAACAATTGTCGTGCAAAATACAACAACACATATGCTGTGAGTTTGGATACGAATATATACCAAATGTGACTCATGTCCCAACCGTGGACAGCACCTCACAATGACACCTTACATAAAGGTATAGTCAAAAACTGTTTTAGAAATTAGAATCTTTGGGAAGTGCTCAAGAAAATCTTTGTACATGGGAGGCCATACTTTTAGGTTGTCATAGATATCATATGGCCACAGAATTATCCTTGGATGACCCAATATACTCCAAAGAAAAATGAGAAGATTACTATCATATTCTTCCCAATGGTGAGTCTTCTCTTGATTTATCATTATCTCCACTGTCTCTAATTGAGAATTATACTTCAAACAAACACCAAGATTATATAGGTAGTGCTCGTAAATATACTCAACAAGTGGATGAGCACAATCCTGTCTTATGATGACACGAGGTTATATGTCATTAGACATCTTATATGATAGTGACAAAACACCCTTCCAACGTTGGGTTCGCTTCACCCTAGATGATTCACCAAATATAACTACTAAATGATGACCACCGTTCTATTCTCCTGTTTCCCCCGCTCGACCCAGCTACACTCTTATTACCTGAAAGGAATTGTGAAACAGAAGGGTGAGCACAACTAGCCCAGTAAAGAATATTATGACTAAAGATAAATAAGTTATCAATAGCCTTCAACAGAATTAAATCAAAGATTTAGAACATATGGTAGATGATAAAAATTTTCAACCATAGTTGCAGCGGAACGAGCAATCCATTAGAAAAGTCAAATAGACTATAAAGTCTATTATCTTCTCCATGTTAAAAATCCACCAACAATGTTTTATCCCTGTAACATCACTCAACAGTTCCTTTCCACAATCATATGAATAACTCATAATCATAATTGTGATTCTAAATTTTTTTTCGCACCCAGGACGAAGAATATTTTTATCACCTGTCTTTACCTGAAACATCAAAGATCATGGTTATACAAAATCACAGTTCCTGTTCATAATCATGCTAATAAATCCATCTTCGCACTACGGCCAAAGATATTCATCAACAAACCATCTTTGCACTACGGGCCAAAGATATTCAACAACAGTTCATCTTCGCACTACAGGCCAAAGATATTCATCAATAATTCATCTTTGCACTACAGGCCAAAGATATTCTTCAACAGTTCATATTTGTACTATAGGCCAAATATATTAATATCTCAAAAAAATATATAATCATTTCAGAATTTATATAAATAATAATTATAACCATGTTAATCAATTCATCTTTACACTTAAGCTAAAGATATTCAATTGTAAATTCAATGGTCATGATCATACCAGTTAACAATTCATCTTTGCACTCAGTCACGATCATACCAATAATTTACCCATCTTTACACTCAAGTGAAAGAGAAATTCAACATCAGGGTTATAAAAATGTTATATATGATAATAAAAATAATATGATCAACAACTGCATTTAAATCAACGATAATTTGGTCAGAAAAAGAAACCAATTTTTGTCGTGAATAGTACCCGTGAATAGTAACTCGTGAATGGTACTCCGTATTCGTACATAGTATCGTATACGTAAATAATGTCATATACGTAAATAGTGCCGTATACGTGAATAGTGTCGTATACGTGAATAGTAATCTCGACTCAAAAAAGTAGAAATTATACAATAAAATCCATACCAATATTTCAGTATAATGATATTAAAAGAATAACATCATTATGAAGAATATAACATCCCTTAATATTCCTTACTATCCCTTACAATCCCATACTATCCCTTATCTCAAAAGTGCAGTATTTCTGACTAGAATGCAAAGCCGAAGAAAACTTGCACTGAATAGCAACTCTCAAAGTATCTAAATACTCACAAAATATGCTTCATAAGATAGAGAGAGAAAGAGAGAAAGAGAGAAAGCTTATATTTCTGGTGTGATTTTCAATTCTAACTTAGCCCTCTATTTATAGGAAAATGTTAGCACGCCGAAGCAGACTTAACCTGCAACCTGATGGCTTTACCTGCTACTATTCCCACCCACCATATTTGAATAAAAATCTCAGCATATTTTTTCACCAACCAAGAGTGGGGCCCACCAATTCTAGAATTTTCTACCAAAATCATTAACTCCGAAAATTCAAAAATTTTTGAATCAGTCATCTCGTAAAATTCATAACAAATCATACGTTCATTTTTAACGGTTCAAAATTTATGGACATATACTCAACTTATATATGTATAACATATCCAAAAATCACAACGATCCAACGGTCGGATTAAAAATTATAACCCCCGCAATATATCTCAAAAACCCTGATTGATTTTTAATACCGACAAAAATACTGATAAAACACCTCAACATTAACTCCTTCATTTTTAACCACAAAAATATATCCCTCATTTATATCCATATAAAATAAATAATTTCTTATCATATGAATCAATAATTAATTATTCACAAATAATATTACAGAATCACATTTATGACAACCAGGCTGTTCCCAGGAAAGAGGGGGCTTTCCAATAAGGATTTCTCCTTATTAGCGCGCAATTAGATGACCAAACCTCTCCTTAGACAGAACTTTCTAGACATTGCCAATAATGCTATCTAATAATATTATTCAAATTATATGAATTATTGATCTGATAATGGAAAAATACTGTGCAGCAACAATTATTGAAATAACAATAATATAAAATATCAACACAGCAATTATTGAATCAATAAAATAAAATATTGAACAGTAACTACTGTAACAATTATTGAGTAGTGCCTTCCTTCGTAAGAATCAATAATTCAAAAATACTGTGCAATCCTTGTGCTACTGTGCAACTACGCATATTACTGTATTTTAACCACCGGGTATTCCAACAGTGTTAACGGTAACAACTACGCCGTTATTTATAAAAACTCAAATTTGTCGTTTTCTTCATTCGACAGTTATTCTGTTATGGGGCCCACAAATGGCTGCGCCGTCGTACGAATATTCTCCGACAGAAAAAATATTTCACGACTAAACGAATATTCCCCGACAACAATGAATATTTTATAATCACTTGTGTATTTTGAAAAAAATTTCATATATCACCCTTAACTTTTATCAATTTAACCATTTACTGAATAGTAATTATAAGAAAAATTGAATACTTTTATTTCATAAAATTCGGGGTCTTACAGCATGTATATTTTTGAGTATAATATATGCATAAATTGTGATAAAAATATATTATTGTTGTTGTTGATTATTTTTTGCAAAAATTGAAATTTTGTCATAAAATGTAAATACACTTGCATGTATGAAATAGTATCATTATTGTTTTGTATTATTTTTGGTCAATTATTTATTTAGACATTGAATGAAAGTTTTATTGTTATTGATATTTGTAGGTAAATATGGACAATTGGCTGCCTGGACCCATTGATCGCAGTGTCCTTTATGCTCAAGAAAAGCATGTATCGGAAGATGTGTGGAATGGGATTGAAAGGGGTACACTGATGTCAAGCCAATCTACTTCAATTACATATGATAAATGGGAACTTACCAGCCTACAAAAAAATTATTAGAGGCATGGGGGTTTAAGGGATTTAGTTATCCTGCAGTAGTAACCAGAACAGATGTAAGTCTTATATCTGCTTTGATTGAGAGATGGCGGCCAGAGACAAATACATTTCATATGAAATGTGGTGAAATAACAATAATATTGGAGGATGTCCATTTCATTTTTCGTTTGCCAGTATTGGGTAAGCCCTTAACTTGTCCTTCATTTGATGCTCCATTAAGTTATTTTAGGAAAATCTTTGGGGATGAATGGGCTGGGGAATGGAATAATGTGAAAAAAAGACGTGGTATTTCTTTAGTCTGGTTACATAAAATTTTTTTCAAGTGTCCAGAAAATGCAAGTAGAGATGTGATTGGTATGTATACAAAGGCATATGTCCTTTGGCTATGCGGGGGGGGGGGTTTATTTCCCACAAGATCAAAAAATACTGTACACCCTAGGTACATGCATTTTATTTATGATTCAAATAAGACTGCCACATATGCATGGGTGTAAGACCCCAACGTTTATAAATAAAGATAAATTTTCTATAAATATCATTTTTGAATATTATGGAGTGAAATTGATATAATGTTATAGTTGTGGGTAATATTTATAAATTTTGCAAATGACGCAAGTTGCTATATAATATTCGATTGGTCGGGAAATATTCGTTTTAACATGGAATATTCGTACGACGACACAATCATTGGTGGACCCCACAAAGGAATTATTGTCGGATTCAGAAAATGACAAAAATACTTTATGAAAATAACGACAGAAGTTTTACCATTAATACTGTTAAACTACTCGGTAGTAAAAGTACAGTAATACGTATGGTTGCATAGTAGCACACAGTATTGATTATTGATGCTTACGTGATAAGTCACTTCGTTTTATTTTATTGGTATTATTAATGTAATAAAACAGAAAAGCTTTTTATATAAAACAGAATACTTTTATAAAGTTATTCGTTTTATTAGGCTAATAATAAATTTTTTTATATAAAACAAAATACTTTTATAAAGTTATCTGTTTTATTAGACAATAATTATAATATATTATATTTTATTATGTATAGTGTTTGCATAGTGTCTGCATAGTAAAATCTTTTATAAAGTTATTCATTTTATTAGATTATAAATAGAATATATTATATTTTATTTAAAAGATTTGCTTTAAATATGGACCGTCAGATTAAAGTAAATCAATCTGGACCGTTCATGAGTTAGTTACTATCCAGTCTATTTTTCTATAAATAGAAGCTCATTCCTTTATTATTCTTACGAATTCACTGAAACTTTAGAGAGAGAAGTTATAGAGAGAAAGAAGAAAAGTATTCTGCTACTGCACTAGTCATATATCCAGCATTCTTCTTAAGGTAAGGGATATTATTTATTGTACTCGGTATTCTTTCTTTCTTATTCATGAAGAGAACTTCTGTTATTCCATTCTTTATTATTCTGTTGGAATAACCTGTATACGCGGGCTACCCTGTACTTGGTGAAATTCTTCTGTTATTTTATTCTTTATTATTCTGTTGGAACATCCTGTCTGTGCGTTTACGCCGGACCTGGTTTCATTATTTATTATTCTGTCGGAATATCCTATTTGTGTGTTTTACGCCGGACCTGGTTCCATTATTTATTATTCTGTCGGAATATCCTGTCTGTACGTTTACGTCGGACCTGGTTCCATTATTTATTATTCTGTCGGAATATCCTGTCTGTGCATTTTACGCCGGACCTGGTTCTATTATTTATTATTCTGTCGGAATATCCTGTCTGTGCGTTTTACGCCGGACCTGGTTCCATTATTTATTATTCTGTCGGAATATCCTGTTTGTGCGTTTACGCCGGACCTGGGTCTATTATTTATTATTCTGTCAGAATATCCTGTCGGTGCATTTACGCATGACTTGGTTCCATTATTTATTTTTCTGTTGGAATAACATGTCTGTGCGGTCTATTGCATGCATGGTGATTTCTTTTGTTATTCCATTCTTTATTATATTCAGTTGGTTAAAGTTTTGACTTTTATACTCCATGAAATTAGTGGAATATCCTTGATATTTGCGCTTCATCCAGTATCTTTTCATGGAAATATTCTTCTGAGCGTTCTTGAATTTTAAACCACAAAGCAGTATCATGTTGACAATTTGGACGTTATTGGTTCCTGGATAAATTAATTCTTGAACTTGTTTTATTGAATTCTTATATCATTGTCATCATCCTCATGTTTATATTCTGTTGAAAGTCATCTGTGGCCGGTAGTGCATAGATGGACTTAGTATGATTATGACCAGGAATTATTCGGTATAATCATGACCGTAATGTTACAAATGATGTGGTAAAAGTCCTCATTGGCCGTAGTGCATTGATGGACAGTGGTTGGCATGATCATGACCATTGATGAATACACGAATATCCTTGGCTGTGATGTATGGATAATTTATGGTTGTGATACTAATGAATATCCTTGGCCGTAGTGCAGGGATGATGTAGATTATTTATTAAGCTGAGTCTCAGCGATAAAAGTGATGAAAAACCTTTTAAATCATAAAAGATAGTATATTTTATTCTCTACTTGACTCTTTTAATGGATTGCTTGTTCCGCTGCAGTTAAACTTGATGTTTGTTATATTTTATCAGTTTAACACTGTTGAAGGCTAACGATAATTTATTTTACATTATCTTAGTCATAATATTTCTTACTAGGCTAGTTGAGCTCACCCTTTTACTTTCATTGTTCTCTTCAGGAAATGAGAACGTAGCGGGGACTAGTCGGGGAACGGAGTTACGATTCAGAGGATAGCATTAGTAGTCCTCACTATTTTATGTAATAGTGTGATAATAATTGTACTGAGGACTCCTTTTGAGTATGTATACTCTCTAGAAGACAATATTTGTATTCAAACTCACAGTTTATGTTTTGTAGTATTGTACACAACAGTTGTATTATTAAGTTGTATTTGAATTCTGTACCATGTATCTGGCGACTCAGAATAGGTGTTGTATACCTATTTTGGGGCCGTCACAGTTGGTATCAGAGCTTAGGGATATGATCCCTGGCTGAGATGTGAGATAAGAACTAGGAGTGGAGAGACGGAGAATTCCTTCTCTAGTATGACCTACCTAAGTTTACTTGTTATTTAATTGGTCGGTCAGAGTATATAAATAATATGTGATATGTGATTTAACCCTTGTTTTGTGGCAGTATTTGAAAATGACATCCGAGAATGTTGAGAATAGCAATGTAGCACAGGCGATCGTTGATTCACTACATATCAATAATCAGGATAATGTGCATCAGGAAAGCGATAATCCTCATGCAAACAACAACACTGACCAAATGATGAATGATGGATTGTTCAGAGGCTTTATGCAATTCATACAACAGCAGGCGAGAGCGGCTCCTGTCCAAAATATAGGTGGAAACACTGAAAACTCACGGACGGTCACCGCTAAACAGTTCAAGGAGCTAGGACCACCGGAGTTTATTGGAGAACCAAAACCACTTAAGGCGGAAACGTGGATAAAGCAGATCACCAAGATATTTGATGTCTTGGGATGCGCTGAGGAGCAAAAGGTTTCCTTTGCCACCTTTATGTTGCGAGGAGAGGCAGATTACTGGTGGGAATCGATAAAGCGTACTCAACCTGCCGCACTGAAGATGTCTTGGGAGAAGTTCCAGGAACTATTCAATGACAAGTACTTTTTCGAAAGTATTCGTCACATGAAGGAGGTAGAATTCATCAAGTTGGAGTAGAATAATATTCCGTGTCGCAGTACGAAGCTAAGTTTACCGAGCTGTCCCGGTTTGCGTCCCACTTGGTGGATAATGAAGAGAGAATGACGCGGATGTTTTTAAGAGGTTTGAAGCCGGAGATATGTCAATATCTTATTTCTCATAAACTGTGTTTGTATTTAGATGTTGTAAATAGGGCTCAGTTAGTGGAGCTCGATAACGAGTCAACGCAACTAAAAGAGAGCAACTGACAAAATGATAATACCAGTGAAAGCAGTCATCGAAGCGGTGACAACAAGCGTGGAGGGAATCAGCAGGCTAGAAATGGTAACCACTTCGGTGGTAATCATGGCCAAAACAATAAGAATGGACATTTTAAGAAGAGGAGATTCAACAATGATGAAAAGACGTCAGCACCCGTGGTTAAGGAAGGAGAACGACCACCTATTATATGCTTCAAATGCGGAGGGGAAGGACACATCAGTCGAAACTGCGCGATGCCATCCAAAGCATGTTATAATTATGGAAGAGATGGTCACCTAGCTCGATTTTATCGTTCACCGAAGACAAGTTTAGCTAGGGTGGAGGCACCAAAGGACGTCCCAGAAAAGTTAAAATCGGTAGTGCAAGGGAGAGCGCTTGTTGTGACCTCCCAAAAAGCAAGGAACCCGAACGAGGTCATCACAGGTTAGCTTATCATAAACTCTAACGAAGTCTATACCTTATTTGATACCGGTTCCACCCATTCTTTTATTTCTCCTATTTGCGCTCAACGATTAAATTTGACTCCGGAGAAATTAGACTTTGACTTATCTGTGGAAACTCCGTTGGGAGAAACCTTCATTACATCCACTGTTTATAAGTCTTGTTTGGTTCAAATCGGTACCCTCAAATTACATGTCAATCTTATTTCATTGAAAATACTTGCATTTGATGTAATTCTAGGGATTGATTGGTTAACTACTCATCATGCAAAAATTGATTGTTTTCGTAAGGTTGTTAGCTTTCATATTCCTAATCAACCTATTATGCGAATTCAAACAACCAAACCATTAAAATCAATCACTGTCATTTCAAGCCATAAAGCTATTTATTTATTGAAAAACGGATGTCAAGCTTTCTTAGCTCATGTCACGGATCTAAACAAAAATACTTCAGTTTTGAATGATATTTCTATTGTTAATGAGTTTCCTGACATATTCCCTGAAGAACTTCCTGGCCTACCCCCAGAGCGTGAAATTGAATTTTGTATCGACCTTGAACCCGGTACAAAACCCATTTCCAAAGCCCCATATTGAATGGCTCCTATTGAACTTCAGGAGTTAAAGACCCAACTGCAGGAATTGTTAGACATTGGCTTTATTCGTCCTAGTACTTCTCCTTGGGGTGCTCATGTTCTATTCGTGAAGAAGAAAGATGGGAGTATGCGACTTTGTATTGATTATCGGGAGTTGAATCATGTCACCATCAAAAATAGGTACCCATTGCCACGTATTGATGACCTATTTGACCAGTTGCAAGGAGCACAATTCTTTTCAAAAATCGATCTTCGTTCTGGATATCATCAGCTGAAGGTTAGAACTGAGAATATTCCAAAGACTGCCATCAGAACTCGGTTCGGGCATTATAAATTCTTTGTCATATCTTTTGGATTGACTAATGCTCCTGCTGCCTTCATGGATATGATGAACCGAGTATTCAAGGAATATTTGGATCACTTTGTGGTCGTCTTTATTGTTGACAGCCTTATTTATTACAAAAGCCGTGAAGATCATGAGCAACACTTGAGGCTGACACTCTAAAAGCTTCGGGAATACAAGCTTTATGCCAAGTTGAAGAAATGTGAGTTCTGGCTTGAGGAAGTAGCATTCCTTGGGCACGTAGTATCAAGTCATGGAATATATGTTGACCCGGCAAAGATTAAAGCAATTCAAAGCTGGGTGCAACCTAAATCAGTGACCGAAGTACGTAGCTTTCTCGGTTTAGCTGGTTATTATCGGAGATTCATGGAAGGATTTTCTCGAATCGCTACTCCATTAACTCAGCTGACTCGGAAAGATACAAAGTTTGGTTGGAGCAAAGAATGTGAGAATAGTTTTCAAAAACTCAAGAGGAGACTCATTTCAGCACCTGTTCTTACAATACCATCTGGCTCGGATGGATTTGTCATCTACAGTAATGCTTCGGGCAAAGGGTTGGGATATGTTCTCATGCAACATGGAAAAGTCATAGCCTATGCCTCAAGACAACTCAAAGAATATGAGAGGAATTATCCTACTCATGATCTAGAGTTGGCAGTTGTTGTCTTCGCACTTAAAATTTGGAGGCATTACTTGTATGGGGAGAAAGTGGAGATCTTTACGGATCATAAAAGCCTCAAATATTTCTTCACTCAAAAGGAACTCAACATGCGACAACGACGTTGGCTGGAATTGTTGAAAGATTATGATCATACCATCCAATACCATCCTGGAAAAGCGAACGTGGTAGCTGATGCATTGAGTAGAAGATCACATGCAAGTACGAGTGTGATATTGTCAACGCAAAGGCCCATTTTGTGTAACTTGCAAAGGATGGAGATAAAGTTAAAGACTCCAGGGACCCATGTGATGATGGCGAATATACGAGTAGAACCAACTTTGATTGATAAAGGTAAGGCTGCTCTAGCTACAGACCTGGAGCTAATGCGTATGAGGAAGAAAGTGCAAGAAGGTGCTATGCCGAAAGCAAAAATCGATGAAGAAGGAATACTTCGAGTCAACTCCATACTTTTTGTTCCTAACGACCCTGATTTAAAGTATAAAATCATGATGGAGGCGCACAACACATCGTTTGCAATCCATCCTGGGAGTACCAAAATGTATCGTGATCTTCGTCATACATTTTGGTGGAGCAATATGAAGAGAGAGATAGCGCTGTTTATCTCAAGATGTCTAACTTGTCAACGAGTCAAAGCGGAGCATCAAGTACCAAAAGGTCCATTGCAACCACTTGAAATTCCAGAATGGAAGTGGGAGCACATTACCATGGTTTTCGTTACTGGTCTTCCCAAGGTTCTCAAGGCATTGATGTAATTTGGGTCATTGTTGATAGATTGACCAAGTCTGCTCATTTCTTACCAATACGAGAAACTTATACACTTGAACGTCTTGCACGTACGTACATAAATGAGATTGTAAGACTGCATGGTATGCCAGTATCCATAGTTTCTTATCGAGACCCAAGATTCACTTCACAATTTTGGGTTAGTTTACAAAAAGCTATGGGCACGGATTTACGATTTAGTTCAACATATCATCCCCAGACGGATGGACAATCAGAAAGGACTATTCAAACTCTTGAAGATTTATTAAGACTCTGTGTCCTTGACTTCAAGGGAAGTTGGGATAAGTTCTTACCATTGGTGGAGTTTTTCTACAACAACAGTTATCAAGCAAGTATTGGCACGGCTCCATTCGAGGCGTTGTATGGAAGAAAGTGTCGTTCTCCAGTATGCTGGGATGAGGTGGGTGAAGCAATGTTGTTGGGACCGGAGTTGGTACGTATGACTATGGAAAAATTCAAACGATCCGGCAACGTATAAAAACCTCACAAGATCGACAAAAGAGTTATGCTGATCTTCATCGAAAGGACGTGGAATTTGATATAGGAGATCATGTGTTGTTACGAGTTGCTCCGTGGAAAGGAGTTACGAGATTTGGAAAGAGAGGAAAGCTCAATCCTCGATTCATTAGCCCATTTTTAATCCTCGATCGAGTAGGAACTGTGGCCTATAGACTCGCTTTACTGCCAAGTATGTCTCGTATTCATAATGTTTTTCACATATCCATGTTACGTAAATATGTGGAAGACCCGAACCACATTATTGAGTTAGAACCGGACGAAATAGCGGAAGATTTAACGTATGAAGAGGTTCCTGTTCAAATCTTAGATAAGAAGGAACATATTCTACGCTCCAAGGTTATACCTCAAGTCAAAGTTTTGTGGAGAAACCACGATGTTGAGGAAATGACCTGGGAGTTAGAATCTGAAATGAAGTCAAGGTATCCTTACCTCTTCGATATACCAGGTACGTACCCTAATTTCGAGGGTGAAATTTCATAAGAAGGGGAGGTTGTAAGATCCCAACTTTTATAAATAAAGATAAATTTTCTATAAATATCATTTTTAAATATTATGGAGTGAAATTGATATAATATTATAGTTGTGGGTAATATTTATAAATTTTGCAAATGACGCAAGTTGCTATATAATATTCGATTGGTCGGGGAATATTCGTTTTAACAGGGAATATTTATACGACGACACAATCATTGGTGGACCCCACAACAGAATTATTGTCGGATTAGAAAACGATAAAAATACTTTATGAAAATAACGGCGGAAGTTTTACCATTAATATTGTTGAACTACTCGGTAGTAAAAGTACAGTAATACGCATGGTTGCGTAGTAGCACACGGTATTGATTATTGATGCTTACGTGATAAGTCACTCAGTTTTGTTTTATTGGTATTATTAATGTAATAAAACAGAAAAACTTTTTATATAAAACAGAATACTTTTATAAAGTTATTCGTTTTATTAGGCTAATAGTAAATTTTTTTTATATAAAATAGAATACTTTTATAAAGTTATCTATTTTATTAGATAATAATTAGAATATATTATATTTTATTATGCATAGTATTTACATAGTGCCTGCATAGTATTTGCATAGTAAAATCTTTTATAAAGTTATTCGTTTTAATAGATTATAAATAGAATATATTATATTTTATTTAAAAGATTTGCTTTAAATATGGACCGTCAGATTAAAGTAAATCAATCTGGACCGTTCATGAGTTAGTTACTATGCAGTCCATTTTTCTATAAATAGAAGCTCATTCCTTTATTATTCCTTACGAATTCACTGAAACTCTAGAGAGAGAAGTTATAGAGAGAAAGAAGAAAAGTATTCTGCTACTGCACTAGTCATATATCCAGTATTCTTCTTAAGGTAAGGAATATTATTTGTTGTACTCGGTATTCTTTCTTTCTTATTCACGAAGAGAACTTCTATTATTCCATTCTTTATTATTCTGTTGGAATAACCTGTATACGCCGGCTACCCTGTACTTGGTGAAATTCTTCTGTTATTCCATTCTTTATTATTCTGTTGGAACATCCTGTCTGTGCGTTTACGCCGGACCTAGTTCCATTATTTATTATTCTGTCAGAATATCCTATTTGTGTGTTTTACGCCGGACCTGGTTCTATTATTTATTATTCTGTCGGAATATCCTGTCTGTGCGTTTACGTCGGACCTGGTTCCATTATTTATTATTCTGTCGGAATATCCTGTCTGTGCATTTTACGCCGGACCTGGTTCCATTATTTATTATTCTGTCGGAATATCCTGTTTGTGCGTTTACGCCGGACCTGGTTCTATTATTTATTATTCTGTCAGAATATCCTGTCGGTGCGTTTACGCATGACTTGGTTCCATTATTTATTTTTCTTTTGGAATAACCTGTCTGTGCGGTCTATCGCATGCATGGTGATTTCTTTTGTTATTTCATTCATTATTATATTCAGTTGATTAAAGTTTTGACTTTTATACTCCATGAAATTAGTGGAATATCCTTGATATTTGCGCTTCATCCAGTATCTTTTCATGGAAATATTCTTCTGGGCGTTCTTGAATTTTACTCCACAAAGCAGTATCATGTTGACAATTTTGACGTTATTGGTTCTTGAATAAATTAATTCTTGAACTTATTTTATTGAATTCTTATATCATTGTCATCATCCTCATGTTTATATTCTGTTGAAAGTCATCTGTGGCCGGTAGTGCATAGATGGACTTAGTATGATTATGACTAGGAATTATTCGGTATAATCATGACCGTAATGTTACAAATGATGTGGTAAAAGTCCTCATTGGCCGTAGTGCATTGATGGACAGTGGTTGGCATGATCATGACCATTGATGAATACACGAATATCCTTGGCTGTGATGCATGGATAATTTGTGGTTGTGATACTAATGAATATCCTTGGCCGTAGTGCAGGGATGATGTGGATTATTTATTAAGCTGAGTCTCAGCGATAAAAGTGATGAAAAACCTTTTAAATCATAAAAGATAGTATATTTTATTCTCTACTTGACTCTTTTAATGGATTGCTTGTTCCGCTGCAGTTAAACTTGATGCTTGTTATATTTTATCAGTTTAACACTGTTGAAGACTAACGATAATTTATTCTGCATTATCTTAGTCATAATATTTCTTACTGGGCTAGTTGAGCTCACCCTTTTGCTTTCATTGTTCTCTTCAGGAAATGAGAACGTAGCGGGGACTAGTCGGGGAACGGAGTTACGATTCAGAGGATAGCATTAGTAGTCCTCACTATTTTATGTAATAGTGTGATAATAATTGTACTGAGGACTCCTTTTGAGTATGAATACTCTCTAGAAGACAATATTTGTATTCAAACTCACAGTTTATGTTTTGTCGTATTGTACACAACAGTTGTTTTATTAAGTTATATTTGAATTCTGTACCATGTATCTGGCGACTCAGAATAGGTGATGTATACCTATTTTGGGGGCGTCACAATGGGGTGCCGCATATTTGTCATATTTATATCGGGGTCTGTACACAGCATCTATGAAAGAGAGTAATTATGTCAATGGTTGTGTAACCTTGTTACAAATTTGGGCATACGAACGTTTTCTGGTTGGAAGGCCTAACCCTAGGCCCAATTCTTTACTTTGGGTCCCTAGAGCAACAGCATGGGCATACTCTGCCAAACATCAATATGGTGATAGGCATAGCGATCCCCATCAACATCTATCTTTCTACCGGGGCGAATTTGATAGCCACCCTCAGTGGGAGGTAGTATGGCGGCCATACCAGCGATGGGATGATGATTGGAGGTACTTTAACTATGAGGCTAGATTGGCAGGATCCGGTCGGGTCCCATTGATTCATTTTGATATTGTCGAGTATCAAATGTCTGACCGGGTAATGAGGCAATATGGGTATATCCAAGGCATTCCGTCCCCAGCTGAGAGAAATGATGCTTTGAGACAACCCATAGAACAGTCATTTGAGCCACCAGATTACATACAAATGAGAAGAAAATAAATTGATGAGTGGGAGCTATATATGGATTGTCTCGAGGGAGAAGTTCAAGAGGTTGCAAAAACTATCCCTATGGATACATACTTCAAGTGGTACAAAAAAATTACTCGACGACACTTGCATCGCCCTCGACGCGAAGGAGATTCCAACACTACCTACGAGCCTCGTTCTGTATATAATCAACATCGTATGGTTAGCATGGTTAGCAAGTTAAAGTTTTACAAATTATTCAATTAATATATTATATTGCTTATTTATGTGATGTAATCTATTGCATTCTTCACTACTAATTTATTTTGTTTGTTTGTTTTCTTATTTTATAAAAAATTTTACATAGATTGAGGGCGCAAAATCTCTCCTGAACAAAATTTTCAAGTTCAAGCAAGACTTTCCTCCCGAATACAATCACATGAAAGAGGGTTGGGATCAACTATATGAGTTGTATGATGCGGATGTTAGGGGTGGGGGGAGGAGTATACGTGGGGTGAAGCAACAGAGAGGCCCAACCCTGCGCTTGAGGTCAATGTATACATCCCTACCACCCAGGCTACTTGTGATATGTCCCGGCTTACTCAGCTTACGAACGAGGGTGGTTCTTCTTTTATTGGGGATGATGTTCCAGTAGAAGCATATGTACCTAAATGGTCTATAACAAAAAGATTGAGTGGGCCAAAGATTGGAATGATCAACGAGAACTTCTTCGGTGAGACTCCCCCCAATGATCTTCAATTTCCCATTTCGCATCCTCAACTCTGGTACACGTTGACTCACCAAGATATGAATTCTTTGCAACCAGGAATTTGGTTATACGAGCATGTGATGGACGCATATATGTGCCTTTTGCAAGATCGGGAAGCCAAATATCAGAGCGAGGGAATACAGAGATGGGCAAAATTTGGCTTCATGCCCTCCTTTTTCATGCACTTGGGGAAAGGTGCCTTGTCAACTGGGGACCAAATTCGTGGAGATCTTTTCTGCCAATCATATACGACACCTCAAGTGGGATCGCCGATACATCAGTGCGATTTTATCTTCAACCTATATGTATCCCAAGTAACAGTCATTTCATACTGTTAACCTTTTCGGTATCAACATGGAAGGTTTCTATTCTCGACCCGCTATATAATGACAAACCGCACATGAAGTTGTCTGAAATGTACAAAGATTACATCGATGTCGCGGTACGTGACATTTTTAATTTAATACAGTCAGTTAGTTTTCACACAATATATGTACGTACTAATCTACTTTCGTGTTATTGTAGATACAATTGATACCGTTGATATTGCGAATGGGTAACCCGTTCGGTTATTGGCCTCGTACACCTCGAAAGGTGCAGACAACAAAGGCTCGACCTATGCAGGACAATTATTTCAATTGCGGCATATTTGTTTGCAAGTATGTTGACTACCTAGTGCGGGGCAATATTGACCTTGGCAAAGAAAAATGGTCAATTGAAGATGTATCCGTCTTTAGGTATAGAATAGCTTATGAATTGTTCAAATGTAAGGCTAGAGAAATACCGAAAGACCAAATTATTTAGAGGTTAATATTGAACATGTAATATTTTATATTGATTGGATGAAACATTTTGTTTAACTAATGGTGGTATTTCATTTGATGATTTTGGTATTGATCATGTGTTTAATCGGTTAATTTGTTATATATATTGTTTGCATATTGATGATTAAGTTGTTTAACAGGTATAGGTTGGTATCCTGATTGTCAACTGGGGCCGAATGACTGTATGTTGGCCGCTAGAGGGAGTAGCGGCCATCACTTTTCTAAAAAGTGTTGGCCGCTACTCCCTCTAGCAACCAGTATACAGTCATTTGGCACCAAACACTTTCGGCCAACACATGTCTAGTCCAAAAAAGTACAAACATTCCAACATACTGACTAAATTGGAAATGATTACATTGTGATTACAAAACAAACATTTCAAACATTCTGATTAAATTACATCTCCATAATCACTCAAGAACAAAAACACTTGAAAATTCCAAATAAACACATAACGAGACATTAATTATCTTTAGGTTCAGGAAGTCCTAACACCCTATAATGATTGCGTTTGTCATGGTTAGTTTCAAATACGCATATTGCACATTTTCGGTGAGACTTACTACCCACTAATCTTTCAACGGCACTTTTTAATCTTGATTGTGCGACCCTTTGTCTGAGAAGCAATTGGTGGCAAATACTCTGTTTCTTCCTCATCAACCTTATAGTCTTCATCATCATCATCATCATCATCATCTTGCAATCCCATGTCCCGAGTTGCATGTAATTCTGCGCAATCATTATCATTGTCTAGTATGTGTGTCTTATATGGGTCATATTGATCAATAATGGCTTTTCCCCGTGCATTTTGTTGTAGTATTGCCTTGTAGCCTCTAACTGAGCAAGCAGCTTTACTAGCTAACTCTTGAAAATCACTCATCAAATGATTGTACCGCATTGATTGATTTTTTTCAAAGTCTGCACTCATTGGAGAAACCATTTCCTCTTCACCATTACTCCTATTAGCATCTCTTGTCCATCGAGGAACGATCATGTAAGCAGGTATTCGTGCAATACTCTTGAAGCTTAAGAATCTTAGTATGTGTCTGCAAATCTGACTAGAATATGAGAACATTTGACAAGTACATGTTATCGACCCCCCTGACAATTATTGACAACTTGCCGATATCTTCGACTATTTTCAATTGCTTCTTCACTGTACACTGCATAGACCTTTGCATCAATAATGCACAACTCACTTACTTTTTTGATGTTATACTTAAAAGAATCCACGAGCTCTTTTTGAAAACGTCTAAATATCTCTTTTGTATAACATTCAGAAGCATGTAATTCCAACGATGTTCCTAAAACCAAACTACATTTTCGATGCTTTGTTACATAATCAGCCTTTCTCTCTCGGTTGAATTGCTTTTCAATAGCCTTCTGAGTCTTGACGACAATATCTTTCATGCCTGTTGAAGCTTTCACATAAGAATCAAAAAAATGGTTCATACCTTCGTTTCTTCCGGTGGTTGTCATTCCTACAGCAAAATATCTCTTTGTGTATGCACTTATCCATTTCTCCTTCACATCATACAAACTTATGAGCCATTCATTTTGAGACAAATCATATTTGCTCACAAGTATTTCCCAACGCTCTTCAAACTCGCCGATGGAATATGAATTATACACACAGTTGTTAAAATCATCTTTGAACGATGGGTGTTCCGCATAAACATGATGTAATTTTTCTGGAAATTTATTGCTAATATGCCACGAACACAATAAATGATGAGTGGATGGGAGTACCCTACCAATAGCATTGCTCATAGCTTTATCTTGGTCAGTGATGATGGTTATAGGAGCTTTGTAATCCATGGCTTCAAGCCACGTCTCTAAGACCCAACTGAAAGTGTCTTCTGTCTCATCCCTTAACAATGCAAATCCAAATAAAACAGAGTGATAATGGTTGTTAACCCCGGTAAATGGAACAAATGGTATATTATACCTATTTGTCCTATACGTAGTGTCAAATGTAACCACGTCTCCGAAACATTGATACATAAATCTTGAACGGGCGTCTACCCACAAGATACAGGCTATGCGATTGTCTTCACCTGATTTGACACGAAAGAAAAATTTACTCGCACTGCTAGAATCAAATTTCTTCAAATAAAACTGCTGCTTGTGCATCATTTTCATCCTCCAAGTTACACCTTAAATCCATAACTACATTACGAACATCTTTGTCACTAAAACCTATATTTTGCATTCCTCCATCCATTGTGCTCAAAACATTCATCATCCTACTTGGTCCAATACCCGCCTAATTTAATGTGTCAATTAATTTTCTTGCTACCGTTGTAATATTTCTATGTGTCTCAATCAAATCAAATCTTCTTTCTTATTGTGGACAACGTACATTCTAGCTTTGCAAAGTGTTCGACCAATTGTGTCTCGTTGTCTTGTTTTCTTATCGTTATCACATTCATCATCTAATGAATTCTTCAAAACAGTTGGTCTACCAGCTTTTTTACATACATATAACCTTGACGTCAAATCATTACTGTGAGCATGTTTACGACTCGTAGCAATCCTAATCTCAAATCCACTTTTTTGGGCATAGGATCTAAAAAAATTTTCAGCTTCTTCTAATTTACAAAATAATTGACCAACATAAGGAACCATTACCTTTGTACTACTACTTTCACCATCATGAACATATTCCGATTCATTTCTACATTCTAAACTAGCGGAAGATTTAGAAGAGCTAGATAAAAATATATTTGTAGCAGCCATGAAAGCCATTGATGAAGACTTACCAAAAATTTATCGCACAAACAAGTGATTTCAAAACTAGCAGATTCTTTTTCCGAAGCTATATTTCTGCAGATGTTAAGCATTTGGATGGAAATGGAGTAAAATGTTAGATCTATGGTTCAAGACAAGGTGAATTCCCACTAGCTACGCTTGGCCGCTACTCCCAGCAGCGGCTGGGCGAAATTCCCTTAATGCCCAAAATTTTAAAATTCACTGTGCTAGCCGCTAGAGGGAGTAGCGGCCAGGAAAAACGACAACGTTTTACCTGGCCGCTACTCCCTCTAGCGGCTGGACTCTCATTTGGGCCATTAACTTTAAATTTGGACAGCTGGATGAGCGTTAGCTGATAAAGGGTTAACAGCTAACGTATTCCACGGATCATTCCCCTATATATATATATATATATATATATATATATATATATATATATATATATATATATATTTCATTAAACACACTGAAAAAGAAATTAATTTTCTAAATACGTCCTATTTAACTCTAAATATTCACACACAAAAAATTAATCTACAACTCGTTAATAAGAAAATGGTTAGAATGACAAGTAAATGTAAGTTTTACAATTGGGATATTAGTCCCACATCATATGCTTTTATATTCTATTTATTTGTTTATATTGCCTTTACCTCCCCTCCAAAGCAACACTCGCTATGAGTGATATGCAATACAATCCTCCTCCTTGTATTGCTTTCAAAGAATTTATGTTGCTCATTCAACAAGAATGGGTATGTTCTTTTTTATTGTTATCATAGTTTCAGGTAACTTTATAGAATTTATTCTCATAAATAATACTTCTTTCATTTCATATTATTTGATCATTATTTGACTTTTTAAAGTCAACTTAAGATATTTTTAAATTTAAAATTGACATAATTTTTTTAAATTTTAATCATTATCGTAAACAGTCTAAAAAATATTATTCATTATAAGTTTTATTGTTTCATAATTTTTAATGAGTTTTCTTAATTTTGAATTTCAAAATGTCTTAAATTGACCTTCAAAAATCAACAACGATCAAATAATTTGAGATGACTATTAAACAACCGAACAAATATCAAAAATTGTGCTTTTCCAACCAGTTGCAAGAATTATTGAGAGACAACACAAAAGTTCATTCATTCAAGATTATAAGGAACATTCAATATAATTGTGAAAATTAAGTTAATTCGTGTGTGTATATATATGGTCTGGTTCTCTCCAGCGAACTGAAGGGAGCGAACTAAGAATGAATTGGCTATAGCGACGGTTTTTTCCATCGCTATAGCATAAAAACCGGCTTTCTATGCTATAGCGACGAAAAAAACCGTCGCTATAGCCAGTTCGCTGGAGAGAGTCGGGATATATATATATGCTTAATAATAATATCAATTTAATCACAATTTTTTTAATTTTAATATCTTATTCGTTATTTCTTTCTTATATTTCTTTCCTCTATCTTTTTTGGCAACTTTTATTTAAACTAAATATAATTTTTTTTGCAAAATTTTGATAATTTTTTATTGACATAATATAGTTTATATAATTTTGCAACATTTTAATTAATTCTAGGTGATCTTATTTGTTTGTGAAGCCTTTAGTGGATAGCTATTTTTTTCCATTTAGAGAGAGAGCTTGATGAATATTCTCCTACAAACAAATTATATGAATCTTTCTGTATATAATATTTAATTGGTGTTCCTTTTGTTCGTGCATCTTCAAGGCTATGGTATTTACAGTGTAGCGAGAAGCTTGGTTTAGACTAACTTGCACTTTTGTTTCTTCTGCCTGAAATCTAAGTAAATATATGTATATACATTAAGTTGTTGGCAAATGAATTCATACCAATTGATTCTAGGAAATATATCATCTTTATTTATTATTTTTCTCCTCTCTTTTTATACACAACAAATTGAAAAGGGAACTGATAATTTCATATAGAAAAATGTTATTTTGGCATGATCTTTTTCATATTCAAACTTTAGTTCTTAACTGACGTGGGACTTAGTTTCCTACAAGTATTTATTATAATTTCTAAGGGTGATCTTTGAGAGTTAATTTCTCATTCATTATCCCATAGATTTGAGCTTCCAAATACTTAATTTAATCTACTCATGAAGTAGAACATATTGGTATGTGAATTCACTTCAAATGATTAATGAAACCCACTTCAAATTTGATTCAAATTCTACAAAGTGATGATCAACCGGAGCTCGTTCCGTTCGTTATGTCATTGCCGGTGAAAGAATCAGTTCATAGAGCAGGAGGAGGGTCTCCATGGGGTGTTGCCATTTTGCTTGTGTTTCTTTTGTTCATGATTTCTTACCAAACTTCTTTTGTGTTATTATAAGTAGCTTTAATACAAGAAAGAAATCCTTGCTTTAATTAGTTCATTGTAGGCTTTTGTAGATGTTGTATATGTTTTTTTTTTGAACCCAGTGGCCCAGTTCCATTAAAAGGGAAAAAAAATTAATTAAGCTTAAAGTTTGTAAATGAGACCCAAATAATGAGAAGAGCCTTTATTAAGCCTCCTTTACTCTTTCATTATCATTGAATTAAAAGAAATAACTAAATATTAATACGATAGTAATGATATATATCTTGCGATTTTATATAAATCAAATTTTTAGTTGTCAATTATGTGGATAACTCTATAAGTGGTAATTCTTTCGACTAGATATGTAATATGGTAGGCCAACCTTATAATTATATTCATTTTCATGTATGTATTGATGTTCGTCGCAATTGTAATTCGACAGAAAACTGTCCCAATACACAATAGAACTCAAATACAACGAAGCGCATTTATAAAATATTAGGCAACTTTTTCACAAAAATAAAAAAATTACATTGCATTGCATGAAATAGATTAGCTCCAATCTTAATATGAGAAACAACAAATCCATGAAGCATCTAGTAAAATCTGAGTCTGCTGATTTCTACTCTAAATTGACAAACCAGGCTTAAGAACACCAAGAAAAAGGCAAAGCAAAAAAACACAATAGATTGATAAAAGTAAATGAAAAAGAAAAGTAACACAAATGAGGGAAAGACAATCAAAAAGACAGAGAAAGATTCTGCAGATCTAATAAGGGACGAACTCAGCTTATGCACCCATTAAAAAGACAAAAATTTGCAGATCTAAAAGGGTTAAACTCAGGCAACATGTTTAAAAGGCAGAAAAGTTGTGCAAATCTAATTAATGTTCAACCACAACTCAAATATAATATTTGCATGCTACTCAAGTTTAGCATGGTGGTCCCAAAATTTTATACCATATAAGATAAGTCCATTTTTTTAATTATGAGTTTGTTTGTTTACCATCTTATATAACGTCTAGTGCGTTTATATCTGTAGTGTGTTTAGAGATATAAACGTGTTTGAGAATTTTGGTTGTCTAGCTTATTTCAAACGCAACTAATTTAACTCATAAATGTCGCTTTTTGGGCTAAAAAACAACTAGTTAGTACAATGCATTTGGACCTTTAAATTAAAGCACTAAACGCATGCAACTGATGTAAACATCGTAAACGCTCATAGACGAGCCCATATAGTAGCTTCTTTTAGTTTTAGAAACACACACACACACACACACACACACACACACACACACATATATATATATATATATATATATATATATATATATATGGGGAAAATGTATATACACAGCTGTGTAGTACACAGTCGCCTATATCGACAGTTTTTTGGGCTATAGCAACAGGTCACCCGTCGCTATAGCTATTCTGCTATGTATATATGTAAGACCCCAACTTTTATGAATAAAGATTAATTTTCTCTAAATATTATTTTGAATAGTAAAGTGTTGATTTGATATAATAATATAGTTATGAGTGATATATGCAAATTTTACAAGTAAGCAAGTTGTTATAAAATATTCGTTTGGTCGGAAAATATTCTTTTGGAGAATATTTGTACGACGACGCAATCATTGGTGGACCCCACAACGGAATAATTGTCGGATATAAAAAGCGACAGAAATAACCTTTTTATAAAAATAACGGCAAAATTTTTACCGTTAAACTGTTGAAATACCCGGTGATAAAAGTACAGTAATACGCGTTGTTGCACAGTATCTCTGATTATTGATACTTACGTAAGGAGTCACTCAATTTCATTCAATAATTGCCACAATAATTGCTGTAAAATATCTCATATTATTGATTCAATTATTGTCACAGTATTATCTGCACAATATTTTATATTATTAAATCAATAATTGACACGACACAGTTATTCATATTATTATTTACATTATTGACAATGTCTATAAAGTTCTGTCGAATAAAATGTTTAGGTTATTTAATTGCGCTTCAGTAAGAAGAAATCCTTATCGAAAATCCCTCTCTTTCCTAGGAATAATCTGGTTGTCAATATTGTGAGTTATAATATTAATGATGAATAATTGTTGAAAGATTAAAAATATGTTAATCAAAAATAAGTGATTTGTGAAAAATATTTATTCAACTTTGATATAAATAGATGGGTTTGACATTAGGCATTTGTTGTACGTTTGACTTATTATTCCATAGGAAAAATGTGCTAATTTTTTAAACCGTCGATAGAAAATTATTTCAGTTTTTAATTTATTATTATTATAATAATAATAAAACAGAAAACTTTTTATATAAAACAAAATTTTTTTTATAATATATATGAAGTTATTTATTTTATTAGAATAATTTGGAGGAATAGTGAAATTATACGAAATTTTAGAAAATTTACTATTGAGTCCGTGATTATTTAGTATTTAAATAGTGCCCTGTCATTCTTCTATAAATAGGTTGCTTAGTTAAGAAATAAAAATCACACCAGAATAAAAGAATTATTCTTTTATAATATTATGCGTATTTCTTTTGAGTATAAGGATATTTTGAGTGTAGTATATAGTGCAAGATTTTCTCAAGATAATCTCCGTTATGCCAGTCAGATTTAGTCTCCTATTAAGGTAAATGATGTTATTTTTCCCATACTCATAAGGGTTGTCATTTTATTTCTTATTAATCTATGGGAATAACATGTCTACGCGGATTACCGCATGCCTGGTGAATAACTCTTCGTATTCATTTTTTTATTAAATTGTGGAAATGATCTGTTTACGCGGATTACCGCATGACGGGTGAAAATTATATTCTTTCATACACAAATAATAAGTTCAGCCCACAATTGATTTTTTTTTTTGCTAAATACACAATTGTATATTTTGATATTTTCAGTATTTGTTTAAATAATTTTTGTGCCCTCATTTGGCTGTCACGTGTAATGAGTGATATGCAATAAAAAAACCAGGATTTGTTTAAATAATTATTGTTTGGTACACTTTTTTTCACTTATTTAAAGCGTAAATTACTAACAAAAAAGATTTTGATTAGTGAATATGGGTAATAGATAGAGTCACTAAAATAAAAAAGAATATATTTGATTAAATCTAATTATTAGATTTGACAAATAATAAAAAACTCTAAATTAGTGCTTATGATTATTTCCATGCAATTGATGAATCTCAAGGTTGTATTGCTTAAAAAGAATTAACACGCCCCATCCAACAAGGTTGGGAAAGTAATATTTTCTTGCCCCCTCACATTTTCTTTCACAAAACAATCCTGGTCCCCGCCTCCAAACTCCATTCATGGCATATTGTTATTGAATGACATTCTCTTCACAGGGTTATCATAAAGTTAACTTTATGGTAAGTTGGTCAATTGACTAATACAGTGTTGACATGCAGAGAGACGTCACCTCTCGGCCTGCGTGTCAACACTATATTGGTCAATTGAACAAAGTTAACTTCTTGCTAAGCATTCCCTCCCTTCATAAAATAATCTTTAGTTCCCACCTCCAAACTCGGATCCGGTTAACATGAAGTTTATTTTTTGGTAAGTTGGTTAATTGACCAATATAATACTGACATATATAGAGTTTTGCCTGCGTGTCAGCACTCTATTGGCCAATTGACCAATTTACCCAAAAATAAACTTCATGCTAACCACCCTTCATGGCATTTTGTTATTGAATGACGTAAAACACTAGTTTTACAGATCATTTTTATATAATTTATTCTCATTAGATAAACTATCTTTTCAAATAAGAGATTTTGTGTGACATCAAGAACTATCTTGTATATAGAACGGTACCCTTTTCATACATAGCAATCCCTTCGAAACAAATTCAGAAAATGAAACATTGGTGTGAAGATTTATACTTGCTATATAATGGAACATGCAATAATTACTCTAAAACAAATCTCTACACTACCTTATTAATCTAAATGGTTATATAAAGCCAGTCTTTCAAGTAGTCTAGTAAGAGGAAATAGGAATATAGATTAAACGGTCATATAAATTAAGCCAGTCTTTCAAGTCCTCTAGGAAGAGGAAATAGGCACGTCTTATTTAGCAAAAAAAAAAGCCATGTCTCCAATAACATATTAGCTAGGAATTCAGTTGTGCATGTGTGATATTGAAAATGATAGTGAAGAAGTAATGCAAATTAGGATTATAATAAGTTCAGCATCTTGGTTATCTTAGCCCCACATTGATTGCTTCTATATTTTCATTAGTTGTTTAAATTATTTTTTTACCTACATTTGGTCATCACCCACAATGAGTGATATGCATAAAATTGGGATGGTTAGTTAATTAAATAAATAAATTGTACCAACCAACATGGCTGGTTTAGGTTTTTTATTCTATTATTTTTTATAATTACTTGAAAAATGATATATATCTCCCAAAAAATAAATTTGTTGACATATTAATCATGTCTCCCAAAAAGTAGCAAAATTGCATTGTTCAAACATTGAAGAATAAGGAATAATTTTTAAGTAATTTCTAAGATGATTCTTCGTTCTCTAACATTTATAAAGAACTACCTATAAGATCAAGTTTTTATATTCCTGGTTGAGTTAATTGCATATTATACCTTGACGTATACACCTTTTTACCATTCCTATCATGATATTTAAACGTTCTCATCCCGCTATTTCAAGTACCGTTAAGTAAGCATAACTGACCCTTTTGTAATTTTTGATCATTTAAATTGTGACACGTGGCAATTTTTCCGACGAACAAATTGACCAAAAGAATCAGATATGCTTATTTCACGGTTGTTGGGATAGCGAGATGAAAGTATTTAAACATCAGAGTACGAATAGTAAAAGGGTGTATATTTCGGAGTTTAATGTGTAATTAACTCTTCCTATATAATACCACGAATCATTTTTTCTCGAGCCGTACGAGGAGAATAAAATTACTTCTATGTATACTTGAGTAGACTTGACAAAATATGATTATGGGTTGGTTTTGGTTTTTAAAATATGGTTATGGTTCCATTTAAGAACTAAAACCATATTAACTATTTTTAATATGGATAATGTGGGTTGGAACCATATGGTTATGGTTAAAAACCATATTAACCATATTAACCATTTTAATATTGCTATGGGTTATGGGTTCCATGAAGGGGTGATTTGACACTAATATTATGTGATTATGTATATACCTCTTACCCCCACCCCACCCCACCCCACTCCACCTCACTCCACCCCACCCCGACTAAAAAAATAATATTATGTGATTATAATATTATCCCCCACCCCACCCCTTACCCCCACCCCCACCCCCTCACTCCTCACCACTCTTGTGACACCCCCAAATCCGGGTACTTCGATTCCACGGAATTTGGTGTTCACTGTACAAGCATCATCTATCTATCTACCCATAAATAATATCAAACCATACAATAGATAGAAATCATAACAAAATCTCTTCCCTTAAGGGTTACATCAACTGAATCATAAATAAATCCCAAGTTACTCTAACCTTAAAACATCTGTGCGAAATTCTAAACAAATAAGTCTTACCATCAACATAACTCAAGTCTTAAACAAATACATCAGTTAATAAATAACAGGTCTTCATCATTTGCTAACTTTGCCCTTGCCCTTACTAGTGGAGGGTTCATCGCTTCTTTCGTTCTTAACTGTAATGTTATTATTAAGCAAGAGTGAGCACAAATGCCCACAAGTATAAAAAATGAAACAACAGTATAATAACATGTGAATAATCAACGACGTCTGAATAAGAGCTCAACTTTTGAATCAAGAATGAATAACAAGAATCAAAAGAATTCTGAGGGTCATAAGACCTTGAACTATGTCCTAGGTTATCAAGGGTTATACTTGAAACCTTTAACAGTCATAAGACTATGGACCTTCTTCTCGTACTTAGGGGGATCAGCCCTTAGTACCATACTGTGCACAATATCTTAACGCTAAAGCGTAAATAATCTCCTATACAGGATTGTTCATCTCAGTTTGACATTCGAGTCCGCACCAAAGGAAGTTTGGTTTGGATAAATTCATCAAGGGTTCTGAAATTTAGAACGCTCATCAACTATGGACTAGTTGAATCAATAAGGTTCACTAGTCTAATAAGGTTCAACAATAATTGATATTTGATTTGAATAAAAATCTCAAAAGTATACAATAGGACAATTATTGTATAACTGAATCATGCTTTGGAAAGATAATTAATCTTTAATATCATGCTTGAACTTGAATAATAACAAGGATAATTTATTCAAGGTAAATAATAAACTTGATCAATAATGACAAGTAGGGTCAGGAAAACTTGCTCGACATAAAAGTAACGTTTAAGTTTAAATAAACTTGCTCAATAGAATGGAGTTAGGGATAGGATATTTGCCTCGTGCGTAGATTACACTTTAACTAAGCACGTTCTTTGAATTAAATCCTACATACCATTCACATTCAATACCAGTTAATTACTAACTAATCAACATAACCCATTCTCGTTGTCTACTTTAATTATTGACTAAACTTAGTCAAATTATCACGTTGTCACATAATTTATACTTCATGAATTATCAAACTAATTATGTATTTAATAATTCAATTCACATATAATATTTTATTACATGTTAAACAACTATTTTATCATCTCATAATACCTCTAACATGATTACATGTTCATTACATCAATCCACTAACACTTGTTAGACTTTAACATTTTAAAAATACATTTCTGACATTTTCTGGAGAGTGGCGCTGCGGTGCCACTAATGTGCTAAGGAGTCGCGCTGCGGCGCGGTGGCGCCGTGGCTTGGGTCTTGGCGCTGCGGCGCGGGACTTCAGTTCTGGAGTTGGTGCCGCGGCGCGAGACTCCAGAAACTGTTTCTCAGTTCGCGAAGAACACCGAGTTCAGCGAAAACAACACATTTTCAACACTAATTTCACCAAATCACATATACCCACATGTTATAGTTCATGTATAATCATAACCCAACATATATAAAGTGATTTTAACCCATTAAAACATATAATCACATATTTAAATCATAAAAAAAATGGATAGTTCTTGATGTTCTTGAGGATTTTGAACAAAAACTTATAATTTAACACTACGGATTCGTTATAACACCGAATCCGTTCGTTTAAGGCTTGATCTCTTCGTATTAACATGCTCAATAATATAAGGGTGTAAATTTTAGGGATAATATATAATCAATACATCAATTATCACATATAAGGCCATATGGCCAAATCATGTACTCTGTTTATTTTGAAATAACAAGTCATCAGATTACTACACTTAGGGTATGGGATCATGCAATATATATATAAAACATGTTAAGCTACTCTTATGATTACATTTATACTCATAATCGTTACCCTATTCAACCATAGAAACTCTATAGAGGACTTAAGCCATAATTATGAAAACTTTAAAAAGACGTACAAATAGAATTTGGGAAAGAAAAGATTACCCAAAGCGTAGATGAGTAAGGATGACAATTCTCTCTATTTCAATCACAGTACACACAATCTCTCTCAAAGATTTCTCCAACTCTCTCTGCAGACTCTCTGGTTCTAAAAATACGTAAGTTAAGCTCAACTGAGCCTTTAAGCACAGAGTTGAGGTCAGTTATTCCATTCGTGGTTTAACTGTCCCCAACTCCTCCTAAGGCCTCATTTGGCTAGCAAACTAGGTTCAAAACTCATTATTTTAATAAACCTTTTATCATATAGTTTGAAAATGTCACCCTCTTTATAAAATAAATCCCATATTTTATTTAATTTACTTTAAATAAAATATAATAATTACTTGTAAATTCACATAATCATATATTCAATTATCTCATTAATAAATAATGTCAATTTATTAATTCTCTAATTAATAATTAAATTAATTAAATAACATCATGCTTAATTAAATTATTTCATTTAATTCAATAAGCTCACATAATCACATACTTGAATAATAAAAATTCTCTACATTAATTTAATAAATGTAACACATAAAATTAAATTAATCTACCACAATTGCATCAATTAATTATTAAATCTAATAATTAAATCCTTGAAAAATATTTATTTAATTCAATAAATATTTAAAATTAATTTACAAAATTCTCGTTCGCCACATCTTTCCCCCCTTAAAAAGATTCTGTCCCCAGAATCACGACTCAATAAATTCGACCCGTTACATTCTCCCCCCTTACAAAGATTCTGTCCCCAGAATCGCTTACAAATAATTAAGTAAATAAATGGGGGTAATTCTTCATCATATTCTCTTCGAGTTCCCACGTAGCTTCTTCAGCGTTGTGGTTCCTCCAAATTACCTTAACAGAAGGTATAACTTTATTTCTGAGAACTTGTTCTTTTCGGTCGACAATTTGGACAGGAATTTCTTCATAAGATAAGTCTTTCTCAAAATGCAGGGGTTCGTATTCAATTACATGCTTGTAATCAGGTTTGTAAGGCCGTAACACAGAAACATGGAAGACGTTGTGGATATTCTCGAGTGCTGGAGGTAAGGCTACCTCGTACGCAACTTCTCCAATTCTTCGCAGTACCTCAAAGGGTCCAATAAATCTTGGGCTCAATTTTCCTTTCTTTTCGAACCTGACCTTTCCCTTCCAGGGAGAGACCTTCAAGAAAACATAGCTACCTGATTCAAACTCGATATTTTTACGATGTGGATCAGCGTATTTCTTCTGTCGATCTTGAGCTGCTACCAGTCGTGCTCGGATCACTTTGACTATTTTTGCCGTCTGCTGTACCAATTCTGGCCTTAGCAATTGTCTTTCACCAACTTCATCCCAATAAAGCGGAGTTCTGCACTTTCTGCCGTATAACGCTTCGTAAGGCGGCATACCAATACTAGCGTGGTAACTGTTGTTGTAGCCGAACTCTACCAACGGTAGGTGATCATCCCAATTTCCTTTGAAGTCCGTTACACGGCTCGTAACATATCTTCCGGTGTTTGAATCGTTCGTTCGCTCTGTCCGTCTGTTTGAGGGTGATAAGCTGTACTCATTCGCAGTTGTGTACCCATGCATTCCTGAAGACGTTTCCAGAAATTTGATGTGAAGCGCAGATCCCTATCGGAAACAATAGACACCGGCACTCCGTGCCTCGAAACAATCTCTTTCACATATAATCTTGCCAACTGATCTAAGTTAAATCTGATTTTGATAGGAAGGAAGTGCGCGGATTTTGTCAGTCGGTCAACGATAACCCATACTGCGTCGTAGCATTTCTGAGTCGTCGGAAGGCCAACCACGAAGTCCATCGTAATATGTTCCCATTTCCATTATGGGATCTCCAACGGTTGTAGCAATCCACTCTGTCTCTGATGTTCTGCTTTAACTTTCTGGCATGTCAGGCATTTGGCAACACATTCTGCAACATCACGTTTCAAATTCGGCCACCAGAAATGTTGTCGAAGATCTTGGTACATTTTTGTACTACCAGGGTGAATCGAATATCTTGAACTATGAGCCTCACTCAAAATTTCTTCCTTAATTTGTTGTACTGGTGGTACCCAAATTCTACTCTCAAATCTCAGTATTCCTTCCTTATCCATCTTAAATCTTGGTTCGGTTCCTTCAGATATCTTCGATGTTACCTTTTTGCATTCATCATCCTGAAGCTGAGCATCCTTCACTCTATCTAGTAGAGTTGTACCAGATTGCATCTGAAATAGCTTCTCATCAATCTCCATAGGATACTTCACTTCTAACTCCAGTTTCTCCATATATGCAATTAGCTCCTGCTGAGCAGTCAACATTATCAATTTCTCACGACCCTTTCTACTTAAGGCGTCGGCAACCACATTAGCCTTACCCGGATGGTATAAAATCTCACAGTCATAATCCTTGATTAATTCCAACCATCTTCTTTCACGCATATTCAAATCTTTCTGTGTAAAAATATATTTCAGACTCTTGTGGTCCGTATATATTTCACACTTTTCCCCGTATAGATAGTGCCTCCAAATTTTCAAAGCAAAAACAACTGCAGCTAACTCCAAATCATGGGTTGGGTAACCCTTCTCGTAATCCTTCAACTGCCGTGATGCATACGCAATGACTTTGCCGTTTTGCATCAGCACACAGCCAAGTCCTTTATGCGACGCATCGCTAAAAACAACAAAATTTCCTGTATCATCCGGAAGAGATAACACAGGCGCTGTACTCAACCTCTTCTTTAATTCTTGAAAACTCTCCTCACATTTCTCCGTCCAAATAAATTTCACAGCTTTTCGAGTTAAATTCGTTAACGGAGTAGCGATCTTAGAAATATCTTGAATGAATCTTCTATAATATCCTGCTAATCCAAGAAAACTTCTTACTTCTAATGGCGTTCTCGGCTGATCCCAGTTAATCACAGCTTCTACTTTAGATGGATCTACCGAAATTCCATCTTTATCAATTACGTAACCAAGAAATTGTACTCTCTCGATCCAGAATTCGCATTTCGAAAATTTAGCATACAACTTCTCCCTTCTCAATACTTCCAATGTTAACCTCAAGTGTTCTTCATGTTCCTCTTTGGTTTTGGAATATACCAAAATATCGTCTATAAATACCACCACGAATTTGTCCAAAAACGGCTTGAATACACCATTCATTAGTCCCATAAATGCTGCAGGAGCATTCGTAAGACCAAACGACATTACTAAAAACTCATAATGACCATATCGCGTTCGGAACGCTGTCTTCGGTACATCCTCTGGCCTCACCTTCAGTTGGTGATAACCACTCCTCAAGTCAATCTTGGAAAAGTATTTTGCTCCCTTCAATTGATCAAACAGATCATAGATCCTCGGTAATGGATATCTGTTCTTAATCGTGGCCTTATTTAATTCTCTGTAGTCAATGCAGAGCCTCATCGATCCGTCCTTTTTTTTCACGAACAACACCGGCGCTCCCCACGGCGATACGCTCGGTTGAATGTACTTTTTGTCCAATAATTCTTGTAGTTGTACCATCAATTCCTTCATCTCTACTGGCGCCATGTGGTATGGTGCCTTCGATATTGGAGCAGTTCCGGGTGCCAAATCAATCGCAAAGTCTACTTCTCTATCTGGTGGAAGTCCTGGCAAATCGTCTGGAAATACATCGACGAAGTCCCTCACAATCGGTATCTCCTCTACCTTCGGGTTCTCTTTTCGACTGTCAACTATGTAAGCTAAATATCCTACACAGCCTTGTCATAATAACTTCCTAGCCTGCAACATCGTCATACAACTCGCTTGTCTAGGCGACTTGTTACCATAAAACACAACCTTTGACGGAGTCATAAGGTTAATACGCTTCTTTTGGCAGTCAATTACAGCCCCATAATTGGATAGCCAATCCATACCCAATATAACGTCGAATTCCCCCAATCGAATAGGGATAAGATCTACGTTCGTGATATTACCCTTAATATCCACTCTACAATTCTTATACACATGTTTAACAGGAATTATCTCTCTATTCGCAATTTCTATAATCATGGGATATTCCAATTCATCCTTAAGCAAATCTAAACTATTAGCAAAGTCATCGGATATAAAGGAACAAGTAGCACCCGAATCAAATAAAACGTAAGCATTAATTTCATTGATCGGAATGATACCTGATACCACATTGCGAGACTGGATTGCATCCTGCACCGTCATATTGAAAGTTCTGGCGGTTGGTCGATTTGTTGCAGGTGGTCCGGTGATGGTTAAGGTATTTCCACTGCTATTTCCCCGATTTTCTCCTTGTCCTGATCCTCCCGATCCCTTCTTGGGACAGTCTCTTGCTAAATGATCTTTCGAACCACAGTTGAAACAAGCACCCTTCTTTGGGTTTGGACAATTTGGTGCTATGTGGCCTTCCTGACCACAATTGTAGCACACTCTCTTTCCCTTCAAACAAACTCCTAGATGTGCCTTGCCGCAAGTCGGACATGCTTCTATCTTCTTTTTCTGCCCTCCGTGTTGACTTCCAGCTGTCGAGTTATCCGTCCACTTCCTCTTCTGATTATTATTATTCCCAGTACTACTTCCACTAGTCCTGTTATTACCTTCATTCTCACTCTTTTTCTTTTTCTGTTCTTGGTTGTACTTAGTCACTGCATCACTTCCTCCTTCCGCGAGAATGGCCTTTTCCAAAACTCCCGCAAACGTGTTAAGTTAAAACATTGATACCTTGTTGTATACCCAAGGCTTCAGTCTTTGTTCGAATCGTCTGGCTTTCCTCTCGTCAGTGTGTACTTGATACGGGGCAAACCTTGCCAACTCATCGAATTTCGCCGCGTATTCAGGCACGCTCATGTTTCCCTGTTTCAGTTCCAGAAATTGCACCTCCATCTGATTCTGCGAACTAGCTGGGAAATACATTTCGAAAAACATCTCTTTGAATCTCTCCCACGTAATTACACCTTCACCTCCTCGCATCTTGTTTGCCTGCCACCAGTAGCTAGCCTCAGACTTCAGCATAAATGTCGCAAAGACGGTTTTCTGATCTTCTCGAACCCTAGCAACTTCGAAAACCTTCTCCATTTCCATCACCCACGTTTGAGCCTCGATCGGGTTTCTGGAACCTTTGAACTCTGGCGGTCCCATCGCCTTAAAATCTTTAAACGTTGTGCTAGGTGGAGCTTGCGGTTGGTTATTCATGACTCCAGTTAGTAAATTAACTAGCTGTTGAACTGGATTAACGTTGGCATTATTGTTATTATTAGTTGACCCTTCCTGAGTCGGTTGACGTTGTTGTCTTCTCCTTGGCGGCATTTTTCTGTTAAGTAAACGTTTATTAGAACTTTATTTATTTCTCTACATAGTTAAGACATTACTCAACAATTTAACATATCACTTAACACATCATCTCAAACAACTTGATGTCTTTTCATTCAATTATAAAGTTTTAACATTAAACTATAGTATACTGCTATTTACATCATCTATCCTGGAATAAAGAATCTACAGGATTTAAAACATTCAAATATTAACATATTTCTTAGTTCATAAACACATCGGAATTTACATAAAACTATATATGTGACATCCCCAAAATAGGTCCATTCCACCCAACCCATTCTGACTCGTCAAATACATGGTACAGAAAATAACTACAACTTTATTACAACAATTGTCGTGCAAAATACAACAACACATATGCTGTGAGTTTGGATACAAATATATACCAAATGTGACTCATGTTCCAACCGTGAACATCACCTCACAATGACACCTTACATAAAGGTATAGTCAAAAACTGTTTTAGAAATTAGAATCTTTGGGAAGTGCTCAAGGAAACCTTCGTACATGGGAGGCCATGCTTCTAGGTTATGATAGATATCATATGGCCACAGAATTATCCTTGGTTGACCCAATAGACCCCAAAGAAAAACGAGAAGATTACTATCATATTCTTCCCAATGGTGAGTCTTCTCTTGACTTATCATTATCTCCACTGTCTCTAATTGAGAATTATACTTCAAACAAACACCAAGATTATATAGGTAGTGCCCATAGATATACTCAGCAAATGGATGAGCACAACCCTGTCCTATGATGACACGAGGTTGTATGTCATTAGACATCTTGTATGATAGTGACAAAACACCCTTCCAACGTTGGGTTCGCCTCACCCTATTTTCTTCACCAAATATAACTACTAAATGATGACCACAGTTCTATTCCCTTGTTACCCTCGCTCGACCCAGCTACACTCTTATTACCTGAAAGGAATTGTGAAGCAAAAGGGTGAGCACAACTAGCTCAGTAAAGAATATCATGACTAAAGACAATTCAATTATCAATAGCCTTCATCAACAATAAATCAGAGATTTAGAACATATGGTAAATGATAAAAAAATTCAACCATAGTTGCAGTGGAACATGCAATCCATTAGAAGAGTCAAATAGACCATAAAGTCCATTATCTCTTCCATGTTAAAAATCCACCAACAATGTTTTATCCATGTAACATCACTCAATAGTTCCTTTCCACAATCATATGAATAACTCATAATCATAATTGTGACTCTAAATTTTTCTTCGCACCCAGGACGAAGAATATTTTCATCACCTGTCTTTACCTGAAACATCAAAGATCATGGTTATACCAAATCACAGTTCCTGTTCATAATCATGCTAATAAATCCATCTTCGCACTACGGCCAAAGATATTCATCAATAAACCATCTTTGCACTACGGCCAAAGATATTCAACAACAGTTCATCTTCGCACTACATGCCAAAGATATTCATCAATAATTCATCTTTGCACTACAGGCCAAAGATATTCTACAACATGTCATCTTTGTACTACAGGCCAAAGATATTCATCTACAATTCATCTTTGTACTACAGGCCAAAGATATTCATCAACAGTTCATATTTGCACTACAGGCCAAATATATTCATATCTCAAAGAAATATATAATCATTTCAGAATTTATATAAACAATAATTATAACCATGTTGATCAATTCACCTTTGCACTTAAGCTTAAGATATTCAATTATAAATTCAATGGTCATGATCATACCAGTCACAATTCAACTTTGTACTACAGGCCAAAGAGAACCCTAGTCATGATCATACCAATAATCTACCCATCTTTACACTCCAGTGAAAGAGAATTTCAACATCAGGGTTATAAAAATGTTATATATGATGATAAAAATAATATGATCAACATATAGTTTTAATCTCAAGAGTAATATTCGTAACTCATGAATAGTAAATCGTGAATAGTAACTCATGAATAGTAACCCCGACACAAAAGATAGAAATTTCACAATAAAATCCATACCAATATTTCGGTATAATGATATTGAAAGAATAACATTACTTAAATTTATAAACAATTTATTTTAATTGTTTACACTTTACTAATTAATGCATTTAATCATCATAAAATGCCAACTCTTACAATTTCATCATCAATAACCAAAACCCTCATCAAAAATCTGCATATACCTCATATAGGATTCTCAAGCCATAAAATCCTATTTTCCAATTTTCTTTCTTCACAAAACATATTTAATTCATTTACTCATAACTAGACTATTTTCATGAAAAATACCAAATCAGTTCCAAAAATATTTCTTTTCTGGGATTTAGCATAATATAGTTCCATAGTGAACATATATTTTTCTCAGAATTTTTAAAAGTCATTTACTATTTTTCATATGGCCAAAATAGCCGAATATTTAGACATTTATCAAAAATTGTACTTTTATCTAAAAATTCTGAAATTCACAGAGTATACTCCTATCATATACATGTACTCCCAATAAAAATTTCATCAATTTTGGAGTTAACCACAAGGAATTATAAGCTGTTACTTCTAAAATAGTCTTTTCTCATAAAATTCATAACTCTCAATCTATACATCCAAAAATCACCATTTTTGGACACAATCAAGAAAACTCATCAAAATATCATTTCAAATTTTTCCAGAATTTTTGAAGATCAGAAAAATTACGAAACTGAAAATCATAACAACCCTTAAAATCCCTTAATATCCCTTACTATCCCTTACCTCAAAAGAGCAGTACTTCTGACTGGATACCGGATATGATGCTGAAGAAAACTTGCACTAATGAATAGCAACTCACCAAGTATCTAAAAACTCATAAAATATACTTCATAATATAGAGAGAGAAAGAGAGAAAGCTTATGTTTCTGGTGTGATTTTCAATTCTAACTTAGCTCTCTATTTATAGGAAAATTTTGGTAGGTTTGACCTGCAACCTGATGGCTTTACCTGCTACTATTCCCACCCACCACATTTGAAATATAATTCAGCACATTTCTTCACCAACCACAAGTGGGGCCCACCAATTCTAGAATTTTCCACCAAAATGATAAACTCCGAAAATTCAACAATTTCTGAACCAGTCATCTCGTAAAATTCATAATAAATCATACGTTCATTTTTAACGGTTCAAAATTTGTGGGCATATACTCAACTTATATATGTATAACATATCCAAAAATTACCACGATCCAACGGTCGGATTAAAAATTATAACCCCCGCAAAATATCTCAAAAACCCTAATTTTTAATACCTCCATTCCGACAAAAATACGGATAAAAACCTCAACATTAACTCCTTCATTTTTAACCACAAAAATATATCCCTCGTTTATATCCACATAAAATAAATATTTCTTTATCATATGAATCAATAATTAATTATTCACAAATAATATTACAGAATCACATTTATGACAACCAGGCCGTTCTCAGGAAAGATGGGGCTTTTCAATAAGGATTTCTCCTTACTGGCGCGCAATTAGATGACCAAACCTCTTCTTAGACAGAACTTTCTAGACATTGCCAATAATGCTATCTAATATTACTATTCAAATAATATGAATTATTGATCTGATAATGGGAAATACTGTGCAGCAATAATTATTGAACAACAATAATACAAAATTTTAACGTAGCAATTATTGAATCAATAAAATAAAATATTGAACAGTAATTACTGTAACAATTATTGAGTAGTGCCTTCTTACGTAAGAATCAATAATTTCAAAAATACTATGCAATACCGTGTGCTACTGTGCAATAACGCGTATTACTGTATTTTAACCACCGGGTATTCCAACAGTGTTAACGGTAACAACTACGCCGTTATTTGTAAAAACTTAAATTTGTCGTTTTCTTCACCAGACAGTTATTCTGTTATGGGGCCCACAAATGGCTGCGTCGTCGTACGAATATTCCCCGACAGAAAGAATATTCCACGACCAAACGAATATTCCCCGACAACAATGATTATTTTATAACCACTTGCTTATTTTGAAAAAAAATCATATTTCACTCATAACTTTAAACTTTTATCAATTTAACCATTTACTGAATAGTAATTATAAGAAAAATTGAATACTTTTATTTCATAAAATTCGGGGTCTTACAATATAAGTCTTTCACATAAATAAACAGATTCTATTCATGTCTTCCAAGGTGCTCAATAGCCTTGCCACGCTCCTCATTCATGATACGAGACATCGTCCTGCGATCCAATATATACGATGGAAGTCCTTCAAACTGGATGGGGTACCTTAACACTCGCTCTTGAACCTCATCCATCGCATGATTAAGTGTGGCGTACGTGTCTTCAAGCTTTGCCTTCTTTGCACGGCTATCATCTTCTGCACGATCAGCTCGATGTGATTCTCTTTGTTGGGTTTCGGCACAGAAACACACAGCGAAAATTAAAATTTTAAAGCAATTTCCGAAACCCTAAAACAGGATCCATGCGAAAAATCAATTAATTAAGAGGTTTAGAGATTATACCGAATATGAAAACGAGAATCTGAAATCGATTGCGCCTCGAATCTCCAACGCAATACAAACCGACTGCGTCTCTACGGTATCCACACAAACGCTCCGCGAATCGTCCTACGATCTGCAGAAGAAGGAATCGCGGTACTAGCCACCAAGGATGAGGATTTTTGGAACTGTTTTCTCTAGTCTCTCTCTAAGAGCGGCTAGGGTTTTATGTTTTGACGTAAAACCTAAAGTAACTGATATATATCATATATATATAGCAGTTAGGAGGAATTAATTAAAACCTAATATTATTAAAATCCGAATTTATATATATCTTAATTAAGTCTTACTTAATTAATATACCTATATATAATTATCCTATTAATTTAAATTCGTAATTTAAAATTCTATCAATCATATTGACATCTTTAAATATTTACAATTTAAATTAATTTCCTTTTTAATTACGTTCTTTGTGTGTGATCCTATAGGTTATTATTACGTTGGCAATAATTTTAAAATCATATTATAAAATTATAAACAGTGAGCGGCATCTAGTAATGCATCACTGCTACCCAAGTAATAATAAGATCGATGATTCGATGCAACCTTTTTCGTGACCAATGTTTCAATATAATTTAATCCTTTTAACCTTAATATCCTAGATTAAACTCGAGTCATGGAATGTGTCATACTCTTCATAATTTAATCTGAGTTTTTCTTGATCAATGAGTAGACTATATGAAACAAATCACTATTTGAGCATGGCCATGCATTTCATAGTCCTACTCAATCAAGAGGCCTATGGATATCACCTATAAAATATAGGATGGTTAAATTCCATCTAGATCACTCATATTACTCACACGATTCATAATGAACCCAATAATCACCTTTATAGTCCACCCTATTAAAGGTGACATTTGATGATATCAAAGTACATAAATTCTCGAGTAGTAATATAGCGGTTTCAGGTCGGAGGACCATTACATCATTGTCACTATGAGAATTGCTAATGACACTTCGCATAATGCTCCATATAGAATTCTCATGGTGGGTCTGTCCAGTACATTGTTCTCTAACATGTACCTATGCATTGACTTAATATCTCATATATTTATGATCAATGAGATTTGGTCATCAGTCAATCCACATACTAGTCTCAATGCATCATTGTTGTCCCATCAACAATGATACTCGACTAGGGACATTTAAGAACAATGATACTAATTGTAATTATATAATCTCATGTTCAAGTCACATACTTGAAACTATATAATTTGTATCACTATTCTAAGAAATTTTATTATGTTAACAATTATATTACGCAGTAAATAAAACCATAATAAAATTATTTATTTATTCAATCAACAATAATATCAAATGTTAAGCAATTATATCAAATAATTGGCCTCTAGGGCATAAACTCTAACACTCTTACCCATCCTTCCTCTGCTATTTTCAGTCTTCCGGAGGTTTCCTTCAGTTCCTTCTTCAGCTTCTCTATTTCCTCTGTCTTATCTTCGGTTTAACCCCTCTTATGAACCAGATCCCACTCCACGTTTCCTAAACGTGTATGAAGGGTCACAATCTCTCTATCCTTCTCCTCTAAAGTAGACTGCTGAACAGTCGCTCGCTCAGTCAATTCCTGAACCTCATCTTGTAACTCCACGTTACGATCATATAATGTGTCATACATCTCAGCATCAACAGTGTACCGTGGTAGCTCCTCTTCTTCTTCCTCCTCATCAAACTCCTCCTCAGGATCCTCCTCAGGATCAATCTCAGGTTCATGCTCCGGACCAACAACGGTGATCAATGGAGATGAAACCCTCTGCACCAGCTGCTCCCTAACGACATAAATGTCTCGGGGCTCCTCCTCAGTAGGTACTATAGGTAATCGGGGTTCTTCCTCCCCAACTTGACTAGCTTCTCTAACATTCGTCATCCTGACAACAAAATTTTAAGTTTTAGTTACTAAGTCATACTATCTAACGCATACTTAACACATAAACACATAATGTATTTTATTATCTTCAATGAATTACAAAAATTCATTTCTTAGAACTCGATAAGAGTTTTCAATTACTATCTTTCTTCTATAAGGCTACTACCTAAGGTTGTTTCCCCCACCTAAGGTTCATAACCTACAGCTCTGATACCAACCTGTGACACCCCCAAATCCGGGTACTTCGATTCCACGGGATTTGGTGTTCACTGTACAAGTATCATCTATCTATCTACCCATAAATAATATCAAACCATACAATAGATAGAAATCATAATAAAATCTCTTCCCTTAAGGGTTACATCAACTGAATCATAAATAAATCCCAGGTTACTCTAACCTTAAAACATCTGTGCGGAATTCTAAACAAATAAGTCTTAACATCAACATAACTCAAGTCTTAAACAAATACATCAGTTAATAAATAACAGGTCTTCATCATTTGCTAACTTTGCCCTTGCCCTTAGTAGTGGAGGGTTCATCTCTTCTTTCGTTCTTAACTGCAATGTTATTATTAAGCAAGAGTGAGCACAAATGCCCATAAGTATAAAAAATGAAACAACAGTATAATAACATGCGAATAATCAACGACGTCTGAATAAGAGCTCAACTTTTGAATCAAGAATGAATAACAAGAATCAAAAGAATTCTGAGGGTCATAAGACCTTGAACTATGTCCTAGGTTATCAAGGGTTATACTTGAAACCTTTAACAGTCATAAGACTATGGACCTTCTTCTCGTACTTAGGGGGATCAACCCTTAGTACCATACTGTGCACAATATCTTAACGCTAAAGCGTAAATAATCCCCTATACAAGATTGTTCATCTCAGTTTGACATTCGAGTCCGCACCAAAGGAAGTTTGGTTTGGATAAATTCATCAAGGGTTCTGAAATTTAGAACGCTCATCAACTATGGACTAGTTGAATCAATAAGGTTCACTAGTCTAATAAGGTTCAACAATAATTGATATTTGATTTGAATAAAAATCTCAAAAGTATACAATAGGACAATTATTGTATAACTGAATCATGCTTTGGAAAGATAATTAATCTTTAATATCATGCTTGAACTTGAATAATAACAAGGATAATTTATTCAAGGTAAATAATAAACTTGATCAATAATGACAAGTAGGGTTAGGGAAACTTGCTCGACATAAAAGTAACGTTTAAGTTTAAATAAACTTGCTCAATAGAATGGAGTTAGGGATAGAATACTTGCCTCGTGCGTAGATTACACTTTAACTAAGCACGTTCTTTGAATTAAATCCTACATACCATTCACATTCAATACCAGTTAATTACTAACTAATCAACATAACCCATTCTCGTTGTCTACTTTAATTATTGACTAAACTTAGTCAAATTATCACGTTGTCACATAATTTATACTTCATGAATTATCAAACTAATTATGTATTTAATAATTCAATTCACATATAATATTTTATTACATGTTAAACAACTATTTTATCATCTCATAATACCTCTAACATGATTACATGTTCATTACATCAATCCACTAACACTTGTTAGACTTTAACATTTTAAAAATACATTTTTGACATTTTCTGGAGACTAATGTGCTAAGGAGTCGCGCTGCGGCGCGGTGGCGCCGTGGCTTGGGTCTTGGCGCTGCGGCGCGAGACTTCAGTTCTGGAGTTGGTGCCGCGGCGCGAGACTCCAGAAACTGTTTCTCAGTTCGCGAAGAACACCGAGTTCAGCGAAAACAACACATTTTCAACACTAATTTCACCAAATCACATATACCCACATGTTATAGTTCATGTATAATCATAACCCAACATATATAAAGTGATTTTAACCCATTAAAACATATAATCACATATTTAAATCATAAAAAAATGGATAGTTCTTGATGTTCTTGAGGATTTTGAACAAAAACTTATAATTTAACACTACGGATTCGTTATAACACCGAATCCGTTCGTTTAAGGCTTGATCTCTTCGTATTAACATGCTCAATAATATAAGGGTGTAAATTTTAGGGATAATATATAATCAATACATCAATTATCACATATAAGGCCATATGGCCAAATCATGTACTCTGTTTATTTTGAAATAACAAGTCATCAGATTACTACACTTAGGGTATGGGATCATGCAATATATATATAAAACATGTTAAGCTACTCTTATGATTACATTTATACTCATAATCGTTACCCTATTCAACCATAGAAACTCTATAGAGGACTTAAGCCATAATTATGAAAACTTTAAAAAGACGTACAAATAGAATTTGGGAAAGAAAAGATTACCCAAAGCGTAGATGAGTAAGGATGACAATTCTCTCTATTTCAATCACAGTACACACAATCTCTCTCAAAGATTTCTCCAACTCTCTCTGCAAACTCTCTGGTTCTAAAAATACGTAAGTTAAGCTCAACTGAGCCTTTAAGCGCAGAGTTGAGGTCAGTTATTCCATTCGTGGTTTAACTGTCCCCAACTCCTCCTAAGGCCTCATTTGGCTAGCAAACTAGGTTCAAAACTCATTATTTTAATAAACCTTTTATCATATAGTTTGAAAATGTCACCCTCTTTATAAAATAAATCTCATATTTTATTTAATTTACTTTAAATAAAATATAATAATTACTCGTAAATTCACATAATCATATATTCAATTATCTCATTAATAAATAATGTCAATTTATTAATTCTCTAATTAATAATTAAATTAATTAAATAACATCATGCTTAATTAAATTATTTCATTTAATTCAATAAGCTCACATAATCACATACTTGAATAATAAAAATTCTCTACATTAATTTAATAAATGTAACACATAAAATTAAATTAATCTACCACAATTGCATCAATTAATTATTAAATCTAATAATTAAATCCTTAAAAAATATTTATTTAATTCAATAAATATTTAAAATTAATTTACAAAATTCTCGTTCGCCACAACTCTCTCCCGAAAAAAATTAATATTAAGCGATTATGTATACACCACTCACATTGTACCCCCACCCACCCCACCTACCTACCCACCCACCCACCCAACACTCCATTCTAAAAAAAATAATATTAAGCGATTATATACATCCCACCCACCCCTACCCACCTACCCCACCCAGTCACCCCCCACTCCCCTACCCCCCACCCTCACCCTCACCCTCACCCCCACCTTCACCCTTCACTCCCTCCCAAAAAAATAATATGGGGTGGTGTACATATTATTTTTTTTGGGTGGGGGTGGTGGTGGGTGGGTGGGTGGGATGGTGTGGGGGTGGTGTGGGGGTGGTGTGGGGGTGGTGGGGTGGGGTGGGGTGTGTGGTGTGGTGGGGTGGGTGGGTGGGGGTGGTGTGGGATGGAGTGGGGTGGGTGGGTGGGTGGGGGTGGGGTGGGTACACATTATTTTTTTTAAGTGGGAGTGGGGGTAGGGGGTGGATGGCGTGGGGGGTGGGGTGGGTGGCGTGGGGGATGGGGGGTGCGATGGGGTGGGTGGGGTGTGGTGGGTGGGTGGATAGGTGGGTGCGTGCGTGGGTTGTTGAACTTCTTGAATATGTAAATATGGGTGGAAAGACCTTTTGATTTAGATTTGGAATAAAATATGTGTCGAAAAAAGGTTAACCGGGTTGGAACTATATATTTCTTTTTAAAAATATAGTTTCAAATTTTACCCAACCCACATAAATAAAAGCAGTTAACCAACCCATTTGGTTCCAGTTAATATGGGTTGACCCGACAGCTAACCAACTATATTGTCAGGTCTATACTTGAGAATAAAATTAGAACATAATTTGAAGTAAGTTTAACAACTGTGTTATTATTCTCGCATTGGATGATTTTGTATTTTCATTATTTATTTCATCACCCACAATAAGTGATATGCAATACAATTGGAATGACCAATTGCATTCAAAAACTTTCTTAAAAAAACATTCTTAATCATTGACAATTTGATGTCGCGTTAATAATGGTTAGACTAAAACGCTCTAACACATATTAATGATTAGATATCGTACTAGCGCTATCAAGATGAATTCTTGAATCACAAAGAAAGATATATAATGCTAAAAAGAACACTTGATAATAACAATAGAATAGTCAATTTTTTTTGTAAATAACCCTAGAAAGTAAATTTACAACCCTAAAGTACTCTCCAACATGAATTAGGAGATAGGAAAATCAATTTTTTAAAATTAAAAAAATATTAAAATATGACAATGACTAACACAATTTATAAGATAACTTAAAACAGGTTTTTTAGACTTCAAATAATGTACGTCTTTGCCGAAGTGGATAACTCGTTCACAGAACTGGCCTTGGGCCAGGGCTACAGCCCGGGGCCCATAGCTGAGGGGGCCAAAATTTTTTTATATGTTTATGTATATATGTGTATAAAATAAAATAAAAAATAAAATAAAAGAAGTTGTCGCACGTACCTGTTATTAAAAAGGGAAGTCAATCAATTCAATTAGTCTTTATATACTCAATATCAAGAAGAAATGTACTGAGTAAGGAAGTCTCATATTAATTATAAAATAAAATATAAAGCAAATCAATAATTATGGGGAATCAAAACAGACTCTTAACCACAAAAAGAAGGAAAAACCCTTTGACCCTCTTAGTTCATAACGCAACTCAAGATAGGTTAAATGGATTAGCAATATTATGCATTGAAAATGATATGTTAGAAAACTTTAAATATGATAGTATAATTGATGATTTTGCATCAAAGAGTGCAACAAGAAGACATTTTAAATGATATTTTGTGGTTCAGATTTTATTGCTATTTTTATTTTGTAGGCACATGTGATGATTCCTTTCTTCGATTAATTGTGGATGAAAAGAAGATTGATCAAATCAATAAATGCTTATGGAGATTCGGGAGGAAGCATGTAGACTCAAATATGTAGTTTTCGTTTTTTAATACAATGTTTACAATTCGGGGTACTCTTTTTTCTTCGTTAGGGGTTTTGTCCCATAATTGAGTTTTCCCCAAACAAGGTTTTAATGAGGCCCCAAAGTATTATTCCTTATATTTTTTAAATTCTTATAATTTTAATAAAATTAATTAGTTGATAATTTATTTATTTATTTGTTTAATTTGTATAAAGGGTCACACTTGAGAAATTTTACTCTGGGCCTTAGAAAACCCAAAACCGACTATGCTCGTTCACCGTATCAAGATTCATTAATTTAACTGACTTTCTCATCAATCATCAAACAATTTTTTAGAACAAAAAAAGTAGAATCAACTAAGATTTATTATGTTCGCATAATAGTTGTGCGCATAAAACATACCATCCGCATAGCTATTATGCAAATGTGAACTTAGAAGTTATATCTCATCCGTAAAGTTATCCGGATAGGAATAATTACAGCTTTTGAATTACAGAAATGAATGGTGGGATCTACGTTGGATGAAATGGGCTCCCATCTAACTTTGCCTATGAATCACTCCCATATATATATATATATATATATATATATATATATTTCATTAAACACACTGAAAAAGAAATTAATTTTCTACAACTCGTTAATAAGAAAATGGTTAGAATGACAAGTAAATGTAGGTTTTACAATTGGGATATTATTCCCACATCATATGCTTTTATATTCTATTTATTTGTTTATATTGTCCTTTACCTCCTTTCAAAAGCATCACCCGATATGAGTGATATGCAATACAATGATTGATGATAAATAATATTACTCATATCGGGTAACTTTGTATTTTTAGAGAAAATTAAGTGGTTTTGTTTCTTAAACGGATTGTGTAATATTATTTATCATGATAAAATCCATTCAATAATTTTAACACAATTAAATTTTTTTGATTTTCTCTCAAATTGTAGAGTTGGTAGATTCTTATTGGCTGCAATAAAAAACACTAGTTTACGCGCAGTCTTTATAGAATTTATTCTCATAAATAATACTTCCTTCATTTCATATTATTTGATCATTATTTGACTTTTTAAAGTCAACTTAAGATATTTTTAAATTTAAAATTGATAAAATTATTTTTTAAATTTTAATCATTATCGTAAACAATCAAAAAAATATTATTCATTGTAAGTTTTATTGTTTCATAATTTTTAATGAATTTTCTTAATTTTAAATTTTAAAATGTCTTAAATTGACCTTCAAAAATCAACAATAATCAAATAATTTGAGATGACTATTAAACAAACGAACAAACATCAAATATTGTGCTTTTCCAACCAGTTGCAAGAATTATTGAGAGACGACACAAAAGTTCATTCATTCAAGATTGTAAGTAACATTCAATATAATTGTGAAAATTAAGTTAATTCGTGTGTATATATATATAGCCCGGTTTTCTCCAGCGAACTGGAGGAAGCGAATTAAGAATGAATTAACTATATCGACGGTTTTTTTCATCGCTATAGCATAAAAATCCGACTTAATAAAAAAATAAAAAAATTACATTGCATTGCATGAAATAAAAAAATAAAAAATTAATATAAAAAAATAAAAAAAATTACATTGCATTGCATGAAATAGATTAACTCCAATCTTAATATGAGAAACAACAAGTCCATGAAGCATCTAGTAAAATCTGAGTCTGCTGATCTCTACTCTAAATTGACAAACCAGGCTTAAGAACACCAAGAAAAAGGCAAAGCAAAAAAACACAATAGATTGATAAAAGTAAATGAAAAAGAAAAGTAACACAAATGGGTGAAAGACAATCAAAAAGACAGAAAGATTCTGCAGATCTAATAAGGGATGAACTCAGCTTATGCACCCATTAAAAAGACAAAAATTTGCGGATCTAAAAGGGTTAAACTCAGGCAACATGTTTAAAGGCAGAAAAGTTGTGCAAATCTAATTAATGTTCAACCACAACTTAAATATAATATTGCATGCTACTCAAGTTTAGCATGGTGGTCCCAAAATTTTATACCATATAAGATAAGTCCATTTTTTTAATTATGAGTTTGTTTGTTTACCAGCTTATATAACGTCTAGTGCGTTTATATATGTTGTGTGTTTAGAGATATAAACGTGTTTGAGAATCTTGGTTGTCTAGCTTATTTCAAACGCAACTAATTTAACTCATAAATATCGCTTTTTGGGCTAAAAAACAATTAGTTAGTACAATGCATTTGGACTTTTAAATTAAAACACTAAACGCATGCAACTGGTGTAAACATCGTAAACGCTCATAGACGAGCCCATATAGTAGCTTCTTTTAGTTTTAGAAACATATATATATATATATATATATATATATATATATATATGTGTGTGTGTGTGTGTGTGTGTGTGTGTGTGTGTGTGGGGGGGGAAATGTATATACACAGCTGTGTAGTACACAGTCGCCTATATCGATAATTTTTTGGGCTATAGCAACAGGTCACCCGTCGCTATAGTTATTCTGCTATGTATATATGTAAGACCCCAACTTTTATTATTAAAGATTAATTTTTTCTAAATATTATTTTGAATAGTAAAATGTTGATTTGATATAATGATATAGTTATGAGTGATATATGCAAATTTTACAAGTAAGCAAGTTGTTATAAAATATTCGTTTGGTCGGAAAATATTCTTTTGGAGAATATTTGTACGACGACGCAATCATTGGTGGACCCCACAACGGAATAATTGTCGGATATAAAAAGTGACAGAAATAACTTTTTATAAAAATAACGGTAAAATTTTTACCGTTAAACTGTTGAAATACCCGGTGATAAAAGTACAGTAATACGCGTTGTTGCACAATATCTCTGATTATTGATACTTACGTAAGAAGTCACTCAATTTCATTCAATAATTGCCACAATAATTGCTGCATAATATCTCATATTATTGATAGTGAAATCAGACAAAATTTTAGAAAATTCTATTTGAGTTCGTGATTTTTACTATTTAAATACTACCCTGCCATTCTCTTATAAATAAGTTGTTTAGTTAAGAAATAAAAATCACACCAGAATCAGAGAATTTTTCCTCTATAATATTGTGCGTGTGACGTCCCCAAAATAGGTATACACGACCCATTCTGAGTCGCCAGATATCACATTATTAAAATCAAATACAAACTTCATTTATACAACTGTTGAACTGTCGTATAGAATACGACCACAGTTAACTGTGAGTTTTAATACAAATGTATATAACTCTCATGGTACCTCGACCACAACCTTACAATGATACTTTACATAAAAGTATAGTCAAAAACTGTTTTAGGAATTAAAATCTTTGGGAAGTGCTCAATGAAACCTTCGTACATGGGAGGCCATGCGTCTAGGTTATGATAGATATCATATATCCACAGAATTATCCTTGGTTGACCCAATAGACCCCAAAGAAAAATGAGAAGATTACTATCATCTTCTTTCCAATGGTGAGTCTTCTATTTACATATAACTATCTCCACTGTCTCCAAGTGAAAATTATATTTCAAATAAACTCCAAGATCATATAGGTAGTGCTCGTAGATATACTCAGTAAGTGGATGTGCACAACCCTGTCTTACGATAACACGAGGTTGTATGTCTTTAGACATCTTGTACGATAGTGGCAAAACACCCTTCCAAAGTTGGGTTCACCTCACCCTATTTGGTTCACCAAAATTAAATATCAAATGACGTATACAATACGATACACTTATCTAAAGTTCTTAATTAAATTATTTTCATACTATTTAGGGAGAACCTCAACAGCTATAGACCACTGTTCTATTCCCCTGCTATTCCCGCTCGACCCAGCTACACTCTTATTACCTGAAAGAAATTGTGAAGCAAAAGGGTGAGCATAACTAGCCCAGTAAAGAATATAATGACTAAAGATAATTACATTATCAATAGTTTTCATCAATAATAACTCAGAGATTTAGAACATATGGTAGATGATAAAATTTTTCAACCATAGTTGCAGCGGAACGAGCAATCCATTAAAAGAGTCAAATAGACCATCAAGTCTATTATCTTCTCCATGTTATAAGTCCACCAATAATGTTTTATCCCTGTAATATCAATCAACAATCCCTGTCCACAATCATATGAATAACTCATAATCATAATTGTGATTCTGAATTCCTTTTCGCATCCAAGACGAAGATAATTTTCATCACCTATCTTCACCTGAAACATCAAAAATCATGGTTATACCATATCACAATTTCTGCTTATAATCATACTAATTAAATCATCTTTGCACTACGGCCAAAGATATTTATTATTATCACATCCATGAATTAATATTTTATTACTGAGACTCAGCTCAATAATTAATCCACATCATCGAATCATCCCTGCACTACAGGCCAAGGATAATCTTTAGTATCACGACCACGAATTATCCATACACTACGGGCCAAAGATAATCGTGTTTTCATCAACGGTCCTGATCATGCCATAAAACAAATCATCTTTGCACCTTTGGCCGAAGAGAATCCATAGCCATAATCATACCAAAAACTGTCCATCAATGCATTACGGTCCAATGAGGACTTTTATCACATCATTTGTAACATTACGGTCATGATTATACCGAATAATCCCTGGTCATAATCATACCAAGTCCATCTATGCACTACAGGCCATAGATGACTTTTAACATAATATAAACATGAGGATGATGACAATGATATAATAATTCAATAAAAAAAGTTTAAGAATTAATTTATCTAGGAACCAATAACGTCCAAATTATCAACATGATACTTTTTTGTAGAGTAAAATTCAAGAATGCTCAGAATAATATTTTCCTGAAAAGATACTGGATGAAACGCAAATATCGAGGATATTCCACTAATTTCACGGAGTATAGAAATCAAAACTTTAACCAACTGAGTATAATAACGAATGGAATAACAAAAGAAATCACCAAGCATGCGATAGACCGCACAGGCAGGTTATTTCAACAGAATAATAAATATCGGAACCAGGTCCGGCGTAAAACGCACAGACAGGATATTCCAACAGAATAATAAAGACGGAATCAGGTCCGGCGTAAAACGCATAGACAGGATATTCCAACAGAATAATAAAGACGGAACCAGGTCCAGCGTAAAGTACAGACAGGATGTTCCCACAGAATAATAAACAACAGAACCAGGCCATGCTTAAAGCACAGACAGGATGTTCTAACCGAATGATAAAGAATGGAATGACAGAAGAATTTCACTATGTATGCGGTACTTCGCATAGACAGTTTATTCCAACATAATAATAACGAACGGAATAACAGAAGTTCTCTTCATGAAGACGAAAGAAAGAAATAACACCCCTTACCTTAGTAGGAGATTGAATACTGCAGAAGTGTAGTAACATAATACTCTTCTTCTTTCTCTCTTATTCTCTCTATACTTTTTCTCTCTATAGCTTGAATGAATTCGTGAAAAATAATGAAGAACTAGGCCTCTATTTATAGAAGATTTCTAGCTTAGCTCTTGCAATGTGAAAAGGCAAGTGGCTTGATGACTGGTGATGTGAAAAGAAAAGTTGTTTGACGCCTGTAATGTGAAACACCAAGTGGTGTGACGCCTGTAATGTGAAACACCAAGTGGTTTGACGCCTGTAATGTGAAACAACAAGTGGTTTGACGCCTATAATGTGAAACGACAATTGGTTCGACGCCTGTAATGTGAAACGACAATTGGTTCGACACCTGTAATGTGAAACGACAATTGGTTCGACGCCTATGATTTGAAACGACAATTGGTTCGACGCTTGTAATGTTAAACGACAATTGGTTTGACGCCTGTAATATGAAACGATAATTGGTTTGACATCTGGTAAAGGAAATTACTATTGGCGAAAGCGACTCTTAGATGATGACATATGGGCCCCAATAGAATAAACCAAACTTACCACAAATGTCTCATAATAGACTTCTTATTTACATCAAGGATTAAATAAATATTACCACAAATCATTATATTTTTAATCAACACATTTAATCTTTCAACAATTATTCATCATTAATATTATAACTTGTCGTCTCAATTATTGATTTAATAATATAACATATTATACAGATGATACTGTGACAATAATTGAATCAATAATATAAGAGATATGATGCAGCAATTACTGTAACAATAATTGAGTATAACTGAGTGACTTTTCACGTAAGCATCAATAATCAATACCGTGTGCTACTATGCAACCACGCGTATTACTGTACCTTTATTACCGGGTATTTTAACAGTTAACGGTAAAATTTCTGCCGTTATTTTTATAAAAAGATAATTTTATCGTTTTCTAACTCCGATAATAATTTTGTTGTGGGGTCCACCAATGATTGTGTCATCGTACAAATATTCTCCGACAAAAAGAATATTCCCCGACCAAAAGAATATTTTATAACAACTTACTTACTTTGAAAAATTTTCACATATCACCTTTAACTTTAACCTTTTATCAATTTAACTATTTACCAAAATAAAAAAATTGAATACTTTTATTTTATAAAATTTGGGGTCTCACAATCTCCCCTCCTTATGAAATTTCGCCCTCAAAATTTACGTACGTACCTGATATTCGAAGAGATGAGAATACCTTGCTTTCTTTTCAGATTGTACCTTCCCGGTAATTTTCTCGCTATCATGATTTTCCCATTTCTCATCTCTTGTATTTCAGATATCATTCCAAAATATAGTTTCAAAATAAAGGTTAATCGATATATCACAATTTGTCAATTTATCAAGTAAACAATTTTAGCTTAGGTAAGTCACACACTAGCGAAGTATATAACTCGTCTCTCCCCACCTAGTTCTAGACTCTTATCTCCGCCAGCGACCATATCCCTAAGCTCTGATACCAATTGTGACGTCCCCAAAATAGGTATACACGACCCATTCTGAGTCGCCAGATATCACATTATTAAAATCAAATACAAACTTCATTTATACAACTGTTGAACTGTCGTATAGAATACGACCACAGTTAACTGTGAGTTTTAATACAAATGTATATAACTCTCATGGTACCTCGACCACAACCTTACAATGATACTTTACATAAAAGTATAGTCAAAAACTGTTTTAGAAATTAAAATCTTTGGGAAGTGCTCAATGAAACCTTCGTACATGGGATGCCATGCGTCTAGGTTATGATAGATATCATATATCCACAGAATTATCCTTGGTTGACCCAATAGACCCCAAAGAAAAATGAGAAGATTACTATCATCTTCTTTCCAATGGTGAGTCTTCTATTTACATATAACTATCTCCACTATCTCCAAGTGAAAATTATATTTCAAATAAACTCCAAGATCATATAGGTAGTGCTCGTAGATATACTCAGTAAGTGGATGTGCACAACCCTGTCTTATAATAACACGAGGTTGTATGTCTTTAGACATCTTGTATGATAGTGGCAAAACATCCTTCCAAAGTTGGGTTCACCTCACCATATTTGGTTCACCAAAATTAAATATCAAATGACGTATACAATACGACACACTTATCTAAAGTTCTCAAAAAAATTATTTCCATACTATTTAGGGAGAACCTCAACAGCTATAGACCACTGTTTTATTCCCCTGCTATTCCCGCTCGACCCAGCTACACTCTTATTACCTGAAAAGAATTGTGAAGCAAAAGGATGAGCATAACTAGCCCAGTAAAGAATATCATGACTAAAGATAATTACATTATCAATAGTTTTCATCAATAATAACTCAGAGATTTAGAACATATGGTAGATGATAAAAATTTTCAACCATAGTTGCAGCGGAACGAGCAATCCATTAAAATTAAGAGTCAAATAGACCATCAGGTCTATTATCTTCTCCATGTTAAAAGTCCACCAATAATATTTTATCCCTGCAATATCAATCAACAATTCCTGTCCACAATCATATGAATAACTCATAATCATAATTGTGATTCTGAATTCCTTTTCGCACCCAAGACGAAGATAATTTTCATCACCTATCTTCACCTGAAATATCAAAAATTATGGTTATACCATATCACAATTTCTGCTCATAATCATACTAATTAAATCATCTTTGGACTACGGCCAAAGATATTCATTATTATCACATCCATGAATTAATATTTCATTACTGAGACTCAGCTCAATAATTAATCCACATCATCGAATCATCTCTGCACTACAGGCCAAGGATATTCTTTAGTATCACGACCACGAATTATCCATACACTACGGGCCAAAGATAATCGTGTTTTCATCAACGGTCCTGATCATGCCATAAAATAATTCATCTTTGCACCATTGGCCGAAGTGAATCCATAGCCATAATCATACCAAAAACTGTCCATCAATGCACAACGGGCCAATGAGGACTTTTATCACATTATTTATAACATTACGGTCATGATTATACCGAATAATCACTGGTCATAATCATACCAAGTCCATCTATGCACTACAGGCCACAGATGACTTTTAACATAATATAAACATGAGGATGATGACAATAATATAATAATTCAACAAAACAAGTTCAAGAATTAATTTATCTAGGAACCAATAACGTCCAAATTGTCAACATTATACTTTTTTGTAGAGTAAAATTCAAGAATGGTCAGAATAATATTTACCTTAAAAGATACTGGATGAAGCGCAAATATCGAGAATATTCCACTAATTTCACGGAGTATAGTAATCAAAATTTTAACCAACTGAGTATAATAACGAATGGAATAACAAAAGAAATCACCAAGCATGCGATAGACCGAACATGCAGGTTATTCCAACAAAATAATATATATCTGAACCAGGTCCGGCGTAAAACGCACAGACAGGATATTCCAAACCGAATAATAAAGACGAAATCAGGTCCGGCGTAAAACGCACAGACAGGATATTCCAACAGAATAATAAAGACGGAACCAGGTCCGGCGTAAAGCACAGACAGGATGTTCCCACAGAATAATAAACAACGGAACCAGGTCATGCGTAAAGCACAGCCAGAATGTTCCAACCGAATGATAAATAAATGGAATGACAGAAGAATTTTACCATGTATGCGGTACTTCACATAGACAGGTTATTTCAACATAATAATAACGAACGGTGTAAGACCCCAACTTATTATAAATAAAATTGAATTTCCTCCATTTATTATTTTGAAATAGTAAGGGTTGATTTAATTAATGTGGATAGTTATGGGTAAAATACGCAAATATTTCAAATAAGCAAGTGGTTATAAAATATTCGTTTGGTCGTAGAATATTCTTGTTATCGGGGAATATTCGTACGAAGCCTTGTGTGGGCCCCATAACGAAAAGTGATTGGATGAAGAAAACGACAAAAATAAATTGTTTATAAATAACGGCGTTGTTATTACCGTCAATACTGTTGAAATACTCGGTGGTTAAAACACGGTAGCACACGATATCGCACCAATTATTGATTCTTACGTAAGAAAGCACTACTCAATAATTGTTACAGTAATTACTGTTCAGTATTTTATTTTATTGATTCAATAATTACTGCGTTGATATTTTATATTATTGTCGTTTCAATAATTGTCACTACACAGTATTTTTTATTATCGGAGCAATAATTCATATTATCTGAATAATATTATTGAACAACATTATTGGCAATGTCTAGAAAGTTCTGTCTAAGAAGAGGTTAGGTCATCTAATTGCGTGCCAGTAAGGAGAAATCTTTATTGGAAAGCCCCCTCTATCCTGAGAACTGTCTGATTATCAGTATTGTGATTCTGTAATATTATTTGTGAATAATTAATTATTAATTTATATGATGAGAAAAATATTAATTTTATGTGGATATAGATGGAAAAAAATTTTAATATGATAATTATTAAAAATTAATATTTTTTTTTTTGATACAATAATTCATTTAAATATATTATTATATTTTAATAATGTAATAATGGTGATATTTTTGCAATGAATGGGGGATATATGAGTACATGTGGAGGAGAAGTATTTTTGTTACTAAAAATGTTTAAAACATGTTTTTCATGTTAGTGGACCCCTTTTCTTGATTGAAATTTGATTATAGCCTATAAAATCGCTCGTTTATAGATTTCGGTCAATTTCTGTTTGGAATTTAAAAAAAAATTCTTCTGCAAAGTTGTAGAGAATAAAATTTTCTATGAAAAAGACATGGCGTTCAAATTTTTCTGACAAAAGGGCTATTTATTATGAATTATTGAAGTTCCGAAGTCCGAAATAATTGATTTTTGGAAGTTTTAATTATTTTTTTTATGAAAAACATTTTTTGAAAGTTTTGTGAGTTGGTGGGCTATGGTAAATTTGCTGAAATGAAAATTCAAATGGTGCGTATGATTATTTATTAAATATTAATATTTTTAATAAATTTTTTGCTTTAGTGTTCTAACCATTTTCCTATAAATAGGGTGCTTAGGTTAGAATTAAAAATTACACCAGAAACTGAAGTTTTCTCTCTCTTTCTCTCTCGATATATTGAGCGTATTCTTGTGAGTATTTTAATACTTTGAGTGTTGCTATACAATGCAAGTTCAAGTCATAGCCTATATCCAGTGTTTTAACTAGAAGTACTTTCTTTCGAGATAAGGGATATTATTTTTTTTAAAATGATATTATTTCTTTCAATATCATTATGCCGAAGTATTAATCTGAAATTTTAATCCAATTTAGAATTTTTTGTGTCGGGGTTACTATTCACGTATACGACACTATTCACGAATACGGCACTATTCATCAAAAAATAAAATTTTTCTTTTTCGTCCAAAGTATCTATTATGGATACTAGCTTTGATTGTATCCATGTTTTGATCATTCTTGAATTTTACTCCACTATGATTATTTATGAGGTATTTTTGGACATGAAATAGCTGAAATATAAATCCTTAATATTTGTTCTTTTGTTTCACTGGATTCGTTTTTTTTAAAATATTTTTCATCATCCTCAGTCCTAAATGATGATATTATTGAATATCTTTAGCCTGTAGTGCAAAGATTAATGATTTTATTATGAATATCTTTGGCCGTAGTGCAAAGATGAACAGGTGTTGAGATGAACATGACCAACTGATGAATATCTTTAGCTTATAGTGCAAAGATGAATATTTGATTCAAGATGTATATTAATTGATGTTACAGAGATAAAATATTGTTGATGGACTTTTAAATTCATAGATAATAGTAGATTTCATTCGCTACGTAACTCTTCTATGAATTATTATTTTCGCTGCGAATATTGATCTGAAACTTGTTGTCTATTGTATATTATCAGATTTTTTTCCCTGTTGAAGACTAACGATAATTTGTTCTATATTATCTTAGTCATAATGTTCTTTACTGGGCTAGTTGAGCTCACATTTTTCCTTTTTGTTCCATTTTTCTTCTCAGGAGGCGAGAATGTAGCAAGTACGAGTCGGGGTATGGAATGATGGTTCTAGAGAGAGTTGTTTAGTAGTCCTCACCATTTTTGTAAAATAATGTATCAATAATTGTGATAAGAATTTATTTGCGTATGGATATTGTCTAGAAGATAATATTTATATTTAAAGTCACAGTTTTATTGTTGTATTAATAAAGTTGTAGTTGTTTCTGTACCATGTATTGACAACTCAGAATGGGTGATGTATACCTATTTTGGGGGCATCACAGTTGGTATCAGAGCTTAGGGATATGATCTCTGGCGGAGATCGGAGAATAGAACTAGGAGGGGAGAGACGAGTAAATCCTTCGCTAGTGTGTCCTACCTAAGCTTATTTGTTGGTCGGTCATAATATAGGGGTATTATGTGATTTGTTAATTTATTTAATTAACCATTGTTTTATGGCAGTATTTAAGAATGGCAACTGAGAATGTTAACAGTGGAGTAAATGAGACCGTGGAGACGCCTGTACTCACCAACGAGGAGAACGTGCAACAGGCTGGCAATGTTCCTCCTGTGAACAACACCACTGAGCAGATGATGAACGAAGGGATGTTTAGGAGCTTTTTACAGTTCATACAAAATCAGACGAGGGAGACTCGTGTTCAAAATACAGGAGAAAATGATAGCAATCCACGGGTTGTCACAGCCAAGCAGTTCAAAGAGTTGGGACCACCAGAATTCTGGGGAAAGCCGGATCCGATTAAGGCGGAGATGTGGGTCAAACAAATCACCAAGATATTCGATGTCTTGGGATGCACGGAGGAACAGAAGGTTCCATTCGCCACCTTTATGTTCCGTAATGAGGCAGATTACTGGTGGGAATCTGTGAAGCGTACCTATCCAGCAGCACTCAGCATGTCTTGGGAGACGTTTCAGAAACTTTTCAATGACAAGTACTTTCCTGAAAGTATTCGTCATATGAAGGAAGTGGAGTTCATTAGACAGGAACAAAATAACATGACAGTGTCCCAGTACGAGACAAAGTTTGCAGAGTTATCCAGGTTTGCACCTCATTTGGTGGAGAATGAGGAACATATGACGCGGATGTTTCTGAGAGGTTTGAAACCCGGCATACGTCAGTATCTCATTTCTCATAAATTTTCTCTCTATTCAGATGTTGTCAACAGGGCTCAATTATTAGAGCGAGATAACGAGTACGTTCAACCAAGGGACCACAACCAGGATCATACCGGAGATAGCAGTCAACAGAACAACGATAACCAGCGGAGAAAGAAAAAGACGGACAAAAATGGTAACCACTCTGGTGGTAATCATGGCCATGAGAATAGAAGAAGTGAGTCAGGAGGAGATTTTAAAAAGAGAAGGTACAACAATGACAATGCAAAGACGTCAGCACCAGCAGCAAATGGCTCCAAGGGAGGAGAACGACCACCGGTCATATGCCATAAATGCGGGAAAGAAGGACATATCAGTCTAAACCGCCCACAACAGTTAAAGGTATGCTATAATTATGGAAAAAAAGGACATATCGCTCGAGATTGTACTGTAGCGAAACCAAGTTCAGCGGGGACGGTGACTCAAAAGACTGTCCCAAAAAAGTCAAAGTCAACGATTCTTGGAAGAGTGTTTGTCGTGACTGGTCAAAATACGAGGAACCCAAACGAGGTAATCACGGGTAAACTAATCATAAATTCTTGCGAAGTTTAGACCTTACTTGATACCGGTGCTACCCATTCATTTATTTCTCCTGCTTGTGCTCAACGTTTAAACTTAACCGGAGAAATTAGACTTTGATTTATCTGTGGAGACTCCGTTAAGAGAAACTTTCATCACATCCACTGTTTATAAATCTTGTTTGATCCAAGTTAGCACCATCACGTTACCTGTTGACCTTATCTCTTTAAAAATACTTGCTTTTGATGTGATTTTAGGGATTGATTGGTTAACTACTCATCATGCCAAAATTGATTGTTTTCATAAGGTTGTTAGTTTTCATATTCCTAATCAACCTATTGTTCGAACTCAAGCAACTAAATCACTAAAATCAATTACTATCATATCAAATCATAAGGCTATTCGTTTATTGAAAAACGGATGTCAAGCTTTCATAGCCTATGTTATGGATTTGAATAAAAACACGTCAAATTTGAATAATATTCCTGTTGTTATTGACTTTCTTGACGTATTTCCTGAAGAACTTCTCGGTCTACCCCCAGAACGTGAAGTTGAATTCTTTATTGATCTTGAACCTGGTACAAAGCCCATTTCTAAAACCCCATATCGAATGGCTCCTATTGAACTTCAGGAGTTAAAGGTCCAACTACAGGAGTTGTTGGACATCGGTTTCATTCATCCTAGTACATCTCCTTGGGGGGCTCCTGTCTTATTTGTAAAGAAGAAAGACGGGAGCATGCGACTTTGTATTGACTATCGGGATTTGAAGCATGTCACCATCAAGAATAGGTATTCGCTACCTCGTATTGATGACCTTTTTTACCAGTTGCAAGGAGCACAATTCTTTTCAAAGATCGATCTTCGTTCTAGATATCATCAGCTGAAGATTAGAACAGAAGATATTCCAATGACTGCTTTCAGAACTCGGTACGGGCATTATGAATTCCTAGTCATGTCTTTTGGATTGACTAATACTCCTGCGGCTTTCATGAATATGATGAACCGAGTATTCAAGGATTATTTGGATTAGTTCATTGTTGTCTTTATTGATGACATCCTCATATATTCTAAAAGTCGTGAAGATCATGAGCACCATTTGAAGCTGGTACTCCAAAGGCTTCGTGAAAACAAGTTATATGCCAAGTTGAAGAAATACGAGTTCTGGCTTGAGGAAGTAACATTCCTTGGGCACGTGGTGTCAAAACATGGAGTATCTGTTGATCCGGCGAAGATTGAAGCAATATAAAGTTGGGAGAAACTGAAGACGGTGACCGAAGTACGTAGATTTTTGGGCTTAGCTGGTTATTATCGGAGATTCGTGGAAGGGTTTTCTTGAATTGCTACTCCGTTAACTCATCTGACTCGGAAGGATACAAAATTCGTGTGGAGCAAGGAATGCGATAAGAGTTTCCAAGAGCTCAAGAGGAGACTCATTTCGGCACCTGTTCTAACAATACCATCTGGTACGGATGGATTTGTTATCTACAGCGATGCTTCAGGCAAAGGGTTAGGATGTGTTCTCATGCAACGTGAGAAAGTCATAGCCTATGCCTCGCGCCAACTTAAAGAATATGAGAGGAATTATCCTACTCATGATCTAGAGTTGGCAGCAGTCATTTTCGCGCTAAAGATCTAGAGGCACTATCTATACGGGGAGAAAGTGGACATATATTCAGACCATAAAAGCCTCAAATATTTCTTCACCCAAAAAGAACTCAACATGCGGTAACGACATTGGCTCGAGCTGTTAAAAGACTACGACCATACCATTCAATACCATCCTGAAAAAGCGAACGTGGTAGCTGACGGGTTGAGTAGAAGATCATATGCGGGAACGAGTGCGATGTTGTCAACACAAAGGCTCATTTTATGTGATTTACAAAAGATGACAATAGAATTTAAGACTCTGGGGACCCATGCGATGATGTCAAGTATACGCATAGAACCGACTTTAATCGAAAAAGTTAAAGTTGCTCAATCCACAGACCCAGAGCTGATGCGGATGAAGAAGAAAGTGCAAGAAGGTACTATTCCAGAAGCAAGAATCGATGAAAAAGGAATACTTTGAGTCCACTCCAGACTTTGTATTCCTAACGATTCTGATTTAAAGTACAAGATCATGATGGAGGCACACAATACACCATTTGCGATCCATTCTGGAAGTACCAAAATGTATCGTGATCTTCGATAAATATTTTGGTGGAACAATATGAAGAGAGAGATTGCAAAGTTTATCTCGACGTGTTTAACTTGTCAACGTGTAAAAGCGGAGCATCAAGTGCCTAAGGGTCCATTGCAACCACTTGAGATTCTGAAATGGAAGTGGGAACATATTACCATAGATTTCGTTACGGGTCTTCCCACGGTTTCTCAAGGCATAAATGCTATTTGGGTTATTATTGATAGATTAACCAAGTCTACTCATTTCTTGCCGATACAGGAGACTTATTCCATTGAACGTCTTGCTCGTATGTATGTAAATGAGATTGTGAGATTGCATGGCATGCCAGTATCCATAGTTTCGGATCGTGACCCAAGATTCACTTCAAGATTTTGGGTTAGCTTGCAAAAAGCTATGGGCACGGATTTACGATTCAGTTTGGCATACCATCCTCAAACGGACGGACAGTCAGAGAGGACTATTCAATCCCTTGAAGATCTATTAAGACTCTGTGTCCTAGACTTCAAGGGCAGTTGGGATAAGTATTTACCATTGGTAGAATTCTCTTACAACAACAGTTATTAGGCAAGTATAGGTGTGGCTCCATTTGAAACATTATATGGACGAAACTGTCGCTCTCCAATATGTTGGGATGAGATAGGTGAAGCAACATTGTTGGGACCCGAGTTGGTACGCATGACTACAGAAAAGATCCAAATGATTCGACAACGTATACAAACGACACAGGATCGACAAAAGAGTTATGCGGATCTTCATCGAAAGGACGTGGAATTTAGTATTGGGGATCATGTATTGTTGCGAGTTGCTCCATGGAAGGGAGTTACAAGATTTGGAAAACGAGAAAAGCTCAATCCACGATTTATTGGTCCATTTCAGATTCTTGACCGAGTAGGAAATGTAGCTTATAGACTTGTGTTACCTCCAAGTATGTCTCGTGTTCATAATGTTTTTCATATATATGTACTTCGTAAATATATGAAAGACCCGAACCACTTCATTGAGTTAGAACCGGAAGAGATAGCTGAAGATTTAACGTAGGAGGAGGTACATGTCAAGATCTTGGATAGGAAGGAGCATGTCCTACGCACGAAGGTCATACCACAAGTCAAAGTTTTGTGAAGGAACAATGCTATAGAGAAAATAACCTGGGACTTGGAAACAGAAATAAAAGCGAGGTATCCTCATCTTTTCGAAACACCAGGTACGTATGTCAATTTCGAGGACAAAATTTCATAAGGAGGGGAGGTTGTAAGACCCCAACTTATTATAAATAAAATTGATTTTCCTCCATTTATTATTTTGAAATAGTAAGAGTTGATTTGATTAATGTGGATAGTTATGGGTAAAATACGCAGATATTTTAAATAAGTAAGTGGTTATAAAATATTCGTTTGATCGTAGAATATTCTTGTTGTCGGGGAATATTCGTACGAAGCCTTGTGTGGGCTCCAAAACAGAAAGCGATTGGATGAAGAAAACGACAAAAATAAGTTGTTTATAAATAACGACGTTGTTATTACCGTTAATACTGTTAAAATACTCGGTGGTTAAAACACAGTAGCACACGGTATTGCATCAATTATTGATTCTTACGTAAGAAGGCACTACTCAATAATTGTTACAGTAATTACTGTTCAGTATTTTATTTTATTGATTTAATAATTATTGCGTTGATATTTTATATTATTGTCGTTTTAATAATTGTCACTACACAGTATTTTCTATTATCGGAGCAATAATTCATATTATCTGAATAGCATTATTGGATAACATTATTGGTAATGTCTATAAAGTTCTATCTAAGGAGAGGTTTGGTCACCTAATTGTGCGCCAGTAAGGAGAAATCATTATTGGAAAGCCTCCTCTTTCCTGGGAACGGCCTGGTTGTCAGTATTGTGATTCTGTAATATTATTTGTGAATAATTAATTATTGATTTATATAATGAGGAAAATATTGATTTTATGTGGATATAGATGAAAAAAAAAATTTAATGTGACAATTGTTAAAAATTAATATCTTATCTTTTTCTGATAAAATAATTTATTTAAATATATTATTATATTTTAATAATATAATAATAGTGATATTTTTACAATGAATGTGGAATATATGAGTATATGAGGAGAAAGAGTATTTTTATTGTAATAAATGTTAAAAATATGTTAAACATGTCGGTGGACCCCATTTCTTGACTGAAATTTAATTATAGCCTGAAAAATTACCCGTTTGTGGATTTCGGTCAATTTCTATTTGGAATTTGGAAAAATTTCCTTTTGTAAAGTTGTAGAGAATGAAATTTTCTATAGAAAAAACATGAGGTTTGAATTTTTCTGATAAAAGGGCAATTTATTATGAATTATTAAAATTCCGAAGTTCCGAAATAATTGATTTTTGGAAGTTTTAATTATTTTTTTTAAGGAAAACGTTTTTGGTGAGTTAAGTGGGTCTAGCATGTGACATTAATGGTTAAATTCAGATCTACAAAGGTTGGCGTAGGAAACTTAATAATATATATTAATATTATATTAAATTTTCTGCTTTGGTGTTCTAAGTATTTTCCTATAAATAGGATGCTTAGGTTAGAATTGAAAATCACACCAGAAACTGATATTTTCTCTCTCTTTCTATCTCGATATATTGAGCGTATTCTTGTGAGTATTTTGATACTTTGAGTATTGTTATACGGTGCAAGTTCACTTCAGCACTATAATCAGTATTCCAGCCGGAAGTACTACTCTTTCGAGGTAAAGGATATTATTTTTTTAAAATGATATTATTTTTTTCAATATCATTATGCCAAAATATTGGTTTGAACTTTTAATCAAATTTAAAATTTTTTGTGTCGGGGTTACTATTCACGTATACGGTACTATTCACGTATACGACACTATTCACGAATACGGCACTATTTATCGAAAAATGAAAATTTTCCTTTTCTTCCAAAATATCTATTATGGATACTAGCTTTGATTGTATCCATGTTTTGATCATTCTTGAATTTTACACCACTGTGATTATTATTGAAGTATTTTTGGACATGAAATAGCTGAAATATGAATCCTTAATATTTATTCTTTTGTTTCACTGGATTCGTTTTCTTTAAAATATTTTTTATCATCCTCTGTAAGACCCCAACTTTTATAAATAAAGATGAATTTTCTATAAATATCATTTTTTTAATATTATGGAGTTAATTTGATATAATGTTATAGCTGTGGGTAATATTTATAAATTTTGGAAAGTACGCAAGTTGTTATATAATATTCGATTGGTCGGGGAATATTCGTTTTAACAGGAAATATTCGTACAACGGCACAATCATTGGTAGACCCCACAACGAAATTATTGTCGGATTGAGAAAACGACAAAAATATTTTATTAAAAATAACGGCGGAAGTTTTACCATTGATACTGTTGAACTACTCGGTAGTAAAAGTACAGTAATACGTGTGGTTGCATAGTAACACACGGTATTGATTATTAATACTTATGTGAGAAGTCACTCAGTTTGATTCAATTATTGTCAGTTAATAATATGAATTATTTAGCGATAATAACGTTTTGTTTTATTCGTATTATTAACGTAATAAAACAGAAACATATTTTTATATAAAACAGAATACTTTATTAAAGTTATTCTATAAATAGAATATATTATATTTTATTTAAAAGATTTTTCTTTAAATATGGACCGTCAGATTAAAGTAATCAATCTGGACCGTTCATGGATTAGTTACTATGCATTTTATTTTTCTATAAATAGCAGCTCATTCCTTCATTATTTCTTACGAATTCACTGAACTCTAGAGAAAAACTATAGAGAGAAACTATAGAGAGAGAGAAGAAGAGTATTCTGCTACTTAACTACTTCCTTATTTCAGCTCTTCTTTAAAATGGTAAGGGGTGTTATTCTTTCTTATTCATGAAGAGAACTGTTGTTATTCCATTTCTTATTATTCTGTTGGAATAAACTGTATACGCGGTCTACCCTATACTTGGTGACATTCTTCTATTATTCTGTTGGAACATCCTGTCTGTGTGTTTTACACCGGACCTAGTTCTGTTTTTATTATTATTTTGTTGGAACATCCTGTCTGTGTGTTTTACACCGGACCTGGTTCCATTTTTATTATTATTCTGTTGGAACATCCTGTCTGTGTGTTTTACACCGGACCTGGTTTCGTCTTGTTATTATTCTGTTGGAACATCCTGTCTGTGTGTTTTACACCGGACCTGGTTCCATTATTTATTATTCTGTCGGAATATCATGTCTGTGCGTTTACGCCGGACCTGGTTCCATTATTTATTATTCTGTTGGAATAACCTGTTTGTGTGGTCTATCGCATGCCGGGTGATTTCTTTTGTTATTCTATTCTTTATTATACTCAGTTGGTTAAGTTTTGACTTCTATACTCCATGAAATTAGTGGAATATCCTTGATAATTACGGTTCATCCAGTATCTTTTCATGAAAATATTCTTCTAAGTATTCTTGAATTTTACTCCACAAAGCAGTATCATGTTGACAATTTGGATGTTATTAATTGTAACGACCCCAAAATAGGTCCATTTCATCCAACCTATTCTGAGTCGCCAAATACATGGTACAGAAAATAACTACAACTTTATTACAACAATTGTCGTGCAAAATACAACGCATATGCTGTGAGTTTGGATACAAATATATACCAAATGTGACTCATGTTCCAACCGTGGACATCACCTCACAATGACACCTTACATAAAGGTATAGTCAAAAACTGTTTTAGAAATTAGAATCTTTGGGAAGTGCTCAAGGAAACCTTTGTACATGGGAGGCCATGCTTCTAGGTTGTGATAGATATCATATGGCCACAGAATTGTCCTTGGTTGACCCAATAGACCCCAAAGAAAAATAAGAAGATTACTATCATATTCTTTCCAATGGTGAGTCTTCTCTTGACTTATCATTATCTCCACTGTCTCTAATTGAGAATTATATTTCAAACAAACACCAAGATTATATAGGTAGTGCTCGTAGATATACTCAGCAAGTGGATGTGCACAACCATGTCTTATGATGACACGAGATTGTATGTCATTAGACATCTTGTATGATAGTGATAAAATACCCTTCCAACGTTGAGTTCGCTTCACCCTAGATGATTCACCAAATATAACTACTAAATGATAACCACCGTTCTATTCCCCTGTTACTCTCGCTCAACCCAGCTACACTCTTATTACCTGAAAGAAATTGTGAACAGAAGGGTGAGCACAACTAGCCCAGTAAAGAATATCATGACTAAAGATAAATAAATTATCAATAGTCTTCATCAGTAATAAATCAGATATTTAGAACATATGGTAGATGATAAAAATTTTCAACCATAGTTGCAGCGGAACGAGCAATCCATTAGAAGAGTCAAATAGACCATAAAGTCTATTATATTCTCCATGTTAAAAATCCACCAACAATATTTTATCCCTGTAACATCACTCAACAGTTCCTTTCCACAATCATATGAATAACTCATAATCATAATTGTGATTCTAAATTTTTCTTCGCACCCAGGACGAAGAATATTTTCATCACCTGTCTTTACCTGAAACATCAAAGATCATGGTTATACCAAATCATAGTTTCAGTTCATAATCATACTAATAAATCCATCTTTGCACTACGACCAAAGATATTCAACAACAGTTCATCTTTGCACTACAGGCCAAAGATATTCATCAACAGACCATCTTTGCACTACAGGCCAAAGATATTCAACAACAGTTCATCTTTGCACTACAGGCCAAAGATATTAATATCTCAAAGAAATATATAATCATTTCAGAATTTATATAAACAATAATTATAACCATGTTAATCAATTCATCTTTACACTTAAGCTAAAGATATTCAATTATAAATTCAATGGTTACTAATTTTTCTGTGAATAGTAACTCGTGAATAGTAACTCGTGAATAGTAACTCGACACAAAAAGGTAGAAATTCCACAATAAAATGCATACCAATATTTCGGTATAATGATATTGAAAGAATAATATTTCTTAAGCTTATAAACAATTTATTTTAATTGTTTACACTTTACTAAATAATGCATTTAATCATTCTAAAATGCCAAACTCATAAAATTTCATCACCAATAACCAAAACCCTCATCAAAAATCTGCATATACCTCATATAGGATTCTCAAGTCATAAAATCCTATTTTTCAATTTTCTTACTTCACAAAACATATTTAATTCATTTACTCATAACTAGACTATTTTCATGAAAATACCAAATCAATTCCAAAAATATTTCTTTTTTGGGATTTAGTAGAATATAGTCCCATAGTGAACATATATTTTTCTCAGAATTTTTAAAAGTCATTTACTATTTTTCAAATGGCCAAAACAGCCGAATATTTAGACATTTATCAAAAATTATACTTTTATCTAAAAATTCTGAAATTCACAATAAAAATTTTATCAATTTTAGAGTTAACCACAAGGAATTATAAGCGGTTACTTTTAAAATAGTTTTTTCTCACAAAATTCATAACTCTCAATCTATACATCCAAAAATCACCATTTTTGAACACAATCAAGAAAACTCATCAAAATATCATTTCAAATTTTTTCAGAATTTTTGAAGGTCAGGAAAATTACGAAACTGAAAAATATAACAACCCTTAAAATCTCTTACTATCCCTTACCTCAAAAATGCAGTATTTCTGACTGAAATGCAAAGCCGAAGGAAACTTGCACTGAATAGCAACTCTCAAAGTATCTAAATACTCACAAAATATGCTTCATAATATAGAGAGAGAAAGAGAGAAAGCTTATGTTTCTGGTGTGATTTTTAATTCTAACTTAGCCCTCTATTTATAGGAAAATATTAGCACGCCGAAGCAGACTTAACCTGCAACCTGATGGATTTACCTGCTACTATTCTCACCCACCACATTTGAATAAAAATATCAGCATATTTCTTCACCAACCAAGAGTGGGGTCCACCAATTCTAGAATTTTTTACCAAAATGATTAACTCCGAAAATTCAACAATTTCTGAACCAGTCATCTCGTAAAATTCATAACAAATCATACGTTCATTTTTAACGGTTCAAAATTTGTGGACATATACTCAACTTATATATGTATAACATATCCAAATATTGCCACGATCCAACGGTCGGATTAAAAATTATAACCCTCGCAAAATATCTTAAAAACCCTAATTTGATTTTCAATACCTCCGTTCTGACAAAAATACAGATAAAATACATCAACATTAACTCCTTCATTTTTTACCACAATAATATATCCTTCATTTATATCCACATAAAATAAATATTTCCTTATCATATGAATCAATAATTAATTATTCACAGATAATATTACAGAATCACATTTATGACAACCAGGCCGTTCCCAGGAAAGAGGGGGCTTTCCGATAAGGATTTCTCCTTACTGGCGCGCAATTAGGTGACCAAACCTCTCCTTAGACAGAACTTTCTAGATATTGCCAATAATGTTATCTAATAATATTATTCAAATAATATGAATTATTGATCTGATAATGGAAAATACTGTGCAGCAACAATTATTGAAACAACAATAATATAAAATATCAACGCAGCAATTATTGAATCAATAAAATAAAATATTGAACAGTAATTACTGTGACAATTATTCAGTAGTGCCTTCTTACGTAAAAATCAATAATTTCAAAAATGCTGTGCAATACCATGTGCTACTGTGCAATAACGCGTATTACTGTATTTTAACCACCGGGTATTCCAACAGTGTTAACGGTACCAACTACGCCGTTAATTATAAAAACTCAATTTTTGTCATTATCTTCATCCGACATTTATTCTGTTATGGGGACCACAAATGACTGCGCCGTCGTACGAATATTCCCCGACAGAAAAAATATTCCACGACCAAACGAATATTCCCCGACAACAACGAATATTTTATAATCACCCTTAACTTTAACATTTATCAATTTAACCATTTACTGAATAGTAATTATAAAAAAAATTGAATACTTTTATTTCATAAAATTCGGGGTCTTACATTAATTCTTGGATAAATTAATTCTTGAACAAATTAATTCTTGAACTTGTTTTATTGAATTCTTATATCATTGTCATCATCCTCATGTTTATAAAATGTTGAAAGTCATCTGTGGCCTGTAGTGCATAGATGGACTTGGTATGATTATGACCAGGAATTATTCGGTACAATCATGACCGTAATGATACAAATGATGTGGTAAAAGTCCTCATTGGCTCGTAGTACATTGATGGACAGTTGTTGGCATGATCATGACCATTAATGAATACACGAATATCCTTGGCCGTAGTGCAGGGGTGATTCGATGATGTGGATTATTTTATTAAGCTGAGTCCCAGCGATCACAGTGTTGAAAAACCTTTTAAATCATAAAAGATAGTAGAGTTTATTTTCTACTTGACTCTTTTAATGGATTGCTTGTTCCACTGCAGTTAAACTTGATGTCTATTATATTTTATCAGTTTAACATTGTTGAAGGCTAATGATAATTTATTCTGCATTATCTTAGTCATAATATTTCTTACTGGGCTAGTTGAGCTCACCCTTTCTTTCACTGTTCTCTTCAGGAAATGAGAACGTAGCTGGGGCAAGTCGGGGAACAGAGTGATGGTCTGAATGATAGTATTAGTTAGTAGTCCTCACTATTCTATGTAATGGTGTGTTAATAAATATAATGAGGACTCCTTTTGAGTATGAATACTCTCTAAAAGATAATATTTGTATTCAAACTCACAGTTTATGTTTTATCGTATTGTACACGACAGTTGTATTAGTAAGTTGTATTTGTATTCTGTACTATGTATCTGACGACCCAAGATGGGTGATGTATACCTAATTTTGGGTGCGTCACATCCTCAGTCCTAAATGATGATATTATTGAATATCTATGGTCTGTAGTCCAAAGATTAATAATTTTATGATGAATATCTTTGGCCTGTAGTGTAAAGATGAATATTGATTGTTGTTACAGGGATAAAATATTGATGATGGACTTTTAAATTCATAGATAATTGTAGATTTCTTTCTCTACTTAACTCTTCTATGAATTATTATTTTCCGCTGTGAATATTGATCTGAAACTTGTTATCTATTGTATTTTATCAGATTTTTTCCTGTTGGAGACTAACGATAATTTGTTCTATATTATCTTAGTCATAATATTCTTTACTGGGCTAGTTGAGCTCACCCTTTTCCTTTTTGTTCTATTTTTCTTCTCAGGAGGCGAGAATGTAGCGAGTACGAGTCGGGGTATGGAATGATGGTTCTAGATAGAGTTGTTTAGCAGTCCTCACCATTTTTATGAAATAATGTATCAATAATTGTGATGAGGATTTATTTGGGTATGGATATTGTCTAGAAGATAATATTTGTATTTAAACTCACAGTTTTAGTGTTGTATTAATAAAGTTGTAGTTGTTCATGTACCATGTATTGACAACTAAGAATGGGTGATGTATACATATTTTGGGAGCGTCACAACCGTCGTACGGATATTTCCTGACAAAACGAATATTTCCCGATCAATCGAATATAATTTGACAACTTGCATAGTTTGCAAAATTTATAAATATTATCCACAACTATAACATTATATTAAATTCATTCCATACTATTCAAAAATAATAATTATAGAAAAATTCATCGTTATTCAAAAAGTTGGGGTCTTACATATGTATATATATAAGAAATGGTTAGCATGAATTTTATTTTTGGGTAAGTTGGTCAATTGGCCAATAGAGTGTTGACACGCAAGCGAGTTTCTATGTGTGTCAGAATTCTATTGGCCAATTGACCAACTTACCAAAAAATAAACTTCATGCTAATATTGTACATAAAAAGTTGCACAAAAAGTAAAATCATATATTGTTTACCAAAAAAATGAGTAAAATATTTAATGGTAAGTCTTCTTATTTACTCTTCTTTTTTTATACTTATGAAGAATTTTTGTGCATAGTTTGTATATATAGCATTACTCATTTATATTTAGAATTGAATTATTTTTCTTAATTTAACATTATTTCAGACTATTTAATTCTTCGACAATGGACTGTTAATCCTTTGATATAGGACTAATAATTCCATAAAACAATTTGATAGGTTAAAATGGAGAGATTGTTAATCTCACATTAATCATGTGATTATATAATTCCTCATAAATAACTTTAAAATGACAAAAAAATAATCTATAAAATTATTTAAAGAAATATTAATCTTCCACCATAAGATAAATAAAAAGAAATAATCTTATCTGAAATATATTTTTTTATAAACAAACATGGTCCAAAAGTTTAAGCCGTACCTCCACTGTAAAAAGTATCTCACTGGCTCTGCATTATTCCAGAACTCACATGACTTCTTATAGGGTCCTCACGAGTCAGCTGTGTGGAGGAGAGCACTGCACTGTAGTTATACCCTAAAAACTACAAGAAGAATAATTTTATACTGGTCACCACAACATTCGCGTCGCGCGTGTAATTATAATAATAATTTAATTAAATTTAAAGGATAACATTAACGCTCTATTTCTGAGTTTTAAAATGAACAGAAAAGAAAAGAAATGGACGGAAAATTTAAGTTTTCTTTCCAATTCTTATGTTTCTGAGCTTTTTAATAAACGGAAAAGAAAAGAAATGGATAGAAAACTTGGCCACTTTTCCTGTCAAAGTTTTCCGTCCAAAATTGGCATGATTTGGACGAAAAAGAAATTAGAATAAGTAATATTTTTATAATTCCCATATTAGCCTCAACTTTTAATATAATAAATTTTAAATTACAACTCATGTCCTCAATTTTAAATTTTCTATCCTTTTCCATTAAAAACTCAGAAACAACACAAAGGAAAACTTTAAGTTTTCTATTCTTTTCTTTTCTGTTCTAATTTAAGTTTTTTATTCTTTTCTTTTCTATTCAAAACTCAGAAACAGAGCAAAAAAAAAATTTGTGATATATTTTTAAGAGTGATGTCACCATCCCTCTCTGGCATTATATATATATATATATATATATATATATATATATATATATATATATATATATATATATATACGGAGAGGATCTAAAGCGGACCAACAAAGCGGACCAAAGAACGGACCAAGGTAAAAACACGCGAGTTTCAGGGTTAACACGCGGGTTGGTCTGACCCGGACCCTGAAACCCGCGTGTTTTTGCCTTGGTCCGTTCTTTGGTCCGCTTTAGATCCTCTGGCCAAAAATGGGTTGCTCCCAACAACCGGTTGTTGTGGATGGAATATATATATATACATATATATAATGATAAAAAGTCTTTTACTACTGGACGGGAATGGTTAGTATGAAGTTAATTTTGGTCAATTGATCAATACAGCGTCAACACGTAGGTCGGGAAGTGATATCTCTGTGTGTCAGTACTGTATTGATCAATTGATAAATTAATTTTATGATAACCGGGCTACTAATGACATATGTTGATATGGGTTAAAACATACTCCACTAAGTCCACTTAATAATAATAATAATCATTCATATGATACAAAGGTGACTAAAGCCAACCAATCCAATCCAATCCATAGTTAGTCAATAACATCTTTTATGCTCAGGCAACAGTAGAAAAAATCTGAATGATGAGATGAAATTATTGACACCCAAATCCAAGAGAATTCTCAATCTCCAAGAGCATAATAATAGCTCGTAAAATACATTATTTTACAAGCAAACTACACCAGATGAATATAAAGAAAAAGTAACCATGCACTAAAACAATATCATCCTAAATGATACAAGAGTCATAAATGCATAAAACATAAGGCCATTCAGGGAAGGCTGGTATGAGATGAGAAACAAAAGCAGAACCAGCACAAATGCTACTCCCCACGGCGAGCCACCGGCTCGATGAATGGCATCTTCTGAGCCTGGAATGGGAATGCTAATTTGATCTGGTGTGGAGATCCAATGGACCAAAATGACCAATAGTAAAGGGGATATTATAAGTAAACGTTGCAACATTTCAGCAGCTGTGGACATTATGGCATCATACAAAATATAGCCTAATATTATAAATAGAACTATCAATGCTGCCTTGAGGTTACTGCTGCTTGAACTGCTGTCTGAAGCCATGACAAAGTGCAACAGAGAAAAAGAGAATTATATTATAGCAGCTGGTGGTTAGATATAGTAGGGTGTATATATATATATGAAGAGAATTAATAATGCAGGTATGTGTGTAAATAGATGGGTAATTATTCATCTCTACTCATTTGGATGGACTAAGGTCCTATATATTCTTACACCAAGGGAAATAATTGAGTCCTTGTTCTGTAACTTTTGTCTTATATATTGACAATTTCTAATTCACCAGGGGTAGATAGGTCACTTCCTTTACATGTAAATGTTAAGTATATGAGATACAAATAGACACCGATATTTTCGGAGTTAAAAATGGAGAGAATGTACAACTTTTAGTGCAAGCGGTACAAGCATGCACTGCGTACATAGCACCAAATTACACTTTTAGCGCTAGAAATATATATATATATATATATATATATATATATATATATATATATATCAATGTTGTACATTTCTGTTATGTACTCTTTTTGATTCATATTCATCATAAATAAGTCAAATAACATCACATAGACTTCATTAATCACCAACAAGGTTACTTTTGTTTGTAAAAATAACTGGTAGGGTAAACCCATTTGTACTAATTTATTACAATTTGAACTATCTTAACTTATAATTAGTCCGTTATTTAATCTCAGACTATATTTTGTCATTTATAAGGCCTTTTGATGATAAATTATAATTCCAAGTGAAAATGAAATAATCTTTATCACCTAGCCCAAAAGATTTAATCCCCAATATATGTATGTGCATTAAACAAACTTAGGCTACTTTCTCTTATCTTGCACAGATCTTCTGAGGCTTCTTACATAAAGCTCACTATTATGGAATGTCAAGACTTTCTTTTATGTTCCACATGTTGGTTACTTATCCAAAAAAAATGTTCTACATGTTGGTCCACATTTTTTACCCATGAGGCAACAAGTCAACAAAGGTGGCTTGCAGGCCTGTGGCTTATATTTTAGCAAGGGCAGTTGCTCCAAGATCATTTAAACAAAAAACATTAGCAAAAGGTAATGCATTTCTTTTGGCAGACAGTAAATTGTAAAGCATAAGCATGAAATGAGCCAAATTCATGATAAAACAAAGTGCAACTGAATATTTCAACACATTCAGCAAAAGAATATTATAAAGATGCATCTTGGTTTGCCAGTCCACGTGCTAGCAAATACATAGCATAATTAATTTGAATGTTGAATTACTGCAGAAATCATTTCAAATTTTAGTATGGACTCCTGTCCTAAAACACAATAAAAAAAATCCATAAATGGAGCCATGGTAACCCTTCACCCTGGCTAGAATAAGTGTTATATGTAATACTACTGTCATTTCGGTCATGAAACTGATACAGGTGTGTGCTATATAACTAAAACGCGGTACATTAGGATAGTTTTATATTAGAAATTATCTTAGAATCTGTATCCAATAAAATTAAGTTTTTTAGAAGATTTTTAGTTGAATCAACAAGTTGGCTGTTTTATAACTAATTCAGTACAAATGCGATGTTTGAGAATTCACTGCTAAGTTGGAATATTGATATTTGTGCAACTATGAAAAAAACAACAAATAAATAATTTAGTACACTGAAGTTAGAGTATTGGTTCATCAGGATACCATGTCTGATAACACAAGTACCACTACGCGGTCTATTGGGGGAAAAAGCTAAAAGACATGTACTGAATTTGTTTCAAAAAAACTCCTGTGAATGATGAGTTAGCCAACCTTAGTTGAGAAAATGAGGCATGTCTGCCTTTAATCATTCTGACACTCTTTGACACCCATAACCATAGCACATGACTGTAGTAGTGCAGTTTAATAAATAACTGAGCTTTGTAGTTTCATTATGCCTCACTATTCTCCCCAATATTCTCTTCTCCTCAAACAAAAGTTTATGCTAGCTACCTAACTGTGTAGGCTAGTGACTACATAGATAATGGAAGCTTTTGCATGCTATTAAAGTGCAGAAGTTGTTTCCTAATATCTAAAATGCTTTCTCAAGAAAATCAAATAATAAATACAATAGGAGCAACATTATAAGTTCTATACAAATTATATATGCATTTTTTTCACAAAATATATATGTTGACCTACTTCATGCATGCAATTCGATCGTGTTAATAGGTCGATCCGTGATTCGATTTTAATTTACAAGTGATTGTGAAGGTAGAATGGATTTGTTCTTGGAGCGAAGGGTCGTTAGATTTGGAGCAAAAGAAACGGGCCCATGATCTATTTTTGTTTGTTGCTACAAATACCTAGGCTGTCTAGACTAAATTATTTAGGGTTAGTCTTGTACTTTTGGGGTGATTAAGAATTCTTATATTGACTATATAAGAGGGATCTTATACTAAATTATGTACGACCTTTTGAGATGGTGAGATTAATTTCCCACCGATTGTGAAAAAACTCAAACTTTGAGCCAAATATGTAAAATTTTGTGTCTTGTGTGTACTTGTTTTTCTTTTAATTTCTCCTTTTGTTTTTGCTAAGGTTTTTTTTTCCCAAGCTATATCTTTAATCATCCTTGTATATAAGACTAAGATATATAGCCACACACACAGAGCCACTAGTCATAATTTGGTCTAGTCAAGTGGTAAAATAGCATGCAAGAATTCAAGTACCTAGTTCCACATTGAGGGAAAACTTCTAACATCAAGGTAGTATCCATAATTTCTTCCTCTATGATTTGAGTATGCAAGTAATCCTAACATGTGGGTCCCATGGTATTAGTGAAATCAGCATGGAAGTAACACCATAATAGTACCTTCCTATAAAACTTTTACACAGAAAGAAAAACATACCAACAGATATATCATATATTCTGCAAGGCTGCAATCATAGAACTTCAACTCCAAGAAACCACATCTCTGTCAGTTATTTCATCAAACACCTATCTTGCAACCTCAATCTGATTACCAAAAACACCCATTGTTTGTAGTGTTTTCATAATGTACCTATCCCAATCAAAACCCATGTCTAAGGTGAAAGAATGCACCATCCCTCCAAGCCTAATTCTTTGAATCTGAGAGAAAAGGTTAGGCTTAGATCATTTATGAAGGGCATTGATATTTCCACATGTAGTAATATTCATCTGCACTTTCTTCAATCATGAAAAGTTTAGTTTAGGCTTAGCTTAGATCATTTGCGAAGGAATTGATTCTTTCACATCAATTCCCTACATCCACACTTGTTCTAAAGGCAGCTTAACATTTAAATTCAACCAATTGATATTCCCACTTGAAGATTAATATTTTTACAAGGATCATTTTCCCAAAAAAAAAAAAAAAACTAGGCTCAATCACTATTTATGGAAAGAGAATCTTGTAAAAAAATCATATGTGAAAATATCAATTTGTTTTAATGTAATGTGTAGTAAGATGAGAGTAAATTAATTATAAAGAGAGGATTTTTCAATGTAGTTCAACAAATACTAATTTAAAGGATTAATTAGAACACCATAAGAAAAATATGGAAAAATTCCTTGTGCAATCTTTTTCTATGCATCTCATATGAAATAAAAATGCATCTAGGATATTGTATAAAATATTATTCTTGTTAACTTTTTTTTTAGATAATATGAAAGTCAAATTCATATTATTTTTTTCGGAATAATCTTCATATAACCCTATTTTTAATGTTTTTTAAACTCTATATTGACATTTGACAAAAAAAAAGCCTTTGACAATAATTTTAGATATTTTCTCTTCTTTTTTTTCAAAATGCACAATAAATAAATAGGGAAAAAGTTAAACTGGGAAGGAGGGGAAGAGAGAAAGGAGGAGACTCTATACCGGTATACCCTAATTTGAGAGTAGATTGAAAGATGAAAGCTTCAGAGGTCTCAATGAAAAGGAGCAATGGGGAAAATGAAGTGAAGAGAAAGATAAAGCCCCCTTTTAGGCCAGCTAAAGATGATACAAAACCAGTTCTCCAAGACCCAGTAATCTCTCTTCCCTCTATATTTACTTATATATATATATATATATATATATATATGATGCATAACTTTTTTGTGTAAAACAAGATTTTGAATTTGTTTTTTTCATTGTTTGTAGATATTGAGATCAGACCCAACAGAGACTGAAGAAGCTGTTCTGCGAGTGCCTCCTTTCCCTGTAATCAGATCAAAATCTCAATCTCAATGAATTTCTTATATGTTTTTTATCCTATGAAACTTGTTCATTAATTAGATTAGCTCATTTTCTTGAAGCTCTTTTGATTAGTTCATCTGTTGTAAGAATTATCTGGATTGTTAATTCAACAAGTGAAAATGGGGTTTTGAATTTATTTATTTTTTTGTGTTGTTTATTGCTCTGTTTCTGATCTGATTCAGTCATTGTGGTGTTTGAAGAAAAAGAAATACTTAGTTTCTTTTTTTTGTCTCTGATTTTACATAATTGGCATATTCAATTGATTTTAGAACCATGAAATTTCGGTACTTCCGAATAAAGGAAACCATGTCATTCAAATTGGGACAGTGAGTACTAAAATGTTCAAATTCAACTTGTTTGAGATTCAGCGGGAAGGGGGAAAAAGAACTTGTTTAAGATTGAAGAATAGGTAAGAAAAAAGATTTAAGCTTGATCACAATATGCTTTACTCCATAACAAAAAAGTGATTAAACATAATTTCATTCAATATCTATATTGTCATTTAAAGTTAAATTAGGAGGTTAGATGGGAGCCATATTGATCTTTTTAAGTGCATAAATTTAAAATTTTGGGACTCTTGTTTTCGCTTGAGGGAGTACAATGTAAACAATAAGCTACTCAAGTTGGTCTTGAGATCGACTTAGATTATTTATGCAATTTAAGCACAGTCTGAGCTTTAATTTCAGCAAGCAACTTGGATAGAGAATACAAACTCAAGTCTATTGTAAACTGAATTTGTCAGGCCACACTTGGTCCTGACCTTGAATCACAGAGATAAGATAGAGAGAATTTGGAAGGGAGAGAGACTGATAGAATTCAGTAGGTGGGAGGTAGAAGGAGGGAGATATGGTTGAGAGCAAATGCTACTCATTTTCATATATTTCAATACTTGTCAATGTAAAAGCTATTACAACTATTTATAGGAAGAGATTACTTGCAGAAAAATAAAGCTAATCCTACACCATTCTCTTATCCTGCACTCAAAATAACTAACTTATGACATGTGCTCGCATGGACTACAATACTACTAGAATCTACTATTATATTATATTCTCCAGAATGCCCCTAGCCTGACAGAATTGTTGTAGTTACAAGAGAGGATATGTTATTCATGACAATATCTCAATAACAAAAACCTGAGGTTTAAAACACAAACCTATTGTGGTTGTTGATCTCCTTGACTGAAACTGAAAAGGTCCAATCTTTTATGAAGAGCTCATGGTTTTGGAAAAGCATAATGGACGTCAGAGACTTGTTTAAGGTGCCAACCATGGTTCTATTTGGATCATTGGAGCAAAATTCATTCAGCGGAAAATCTTATTGCTACAAATATACATATATATATATATATATATATGTATGTGTGTGTGTGTGTGTGAGAGTGGTATGTTTTTCCCAAGTAATTCAGTTGGCGTGAGAGTTTGATGGGGCTTGTGGGGTGGCTTCTTTTATTAAGTTGGGAGTCGCGCTAATCTTCCGGGCTGGAAAGATCGTGCATGTCTTGTTAATCTCTACTGGATGATGTCTTGGATAGTGACAGTATGGTAGTGAAGACTTCTGGATATGTGGTGGCCTCAAAACTTTGGTGTCAAATGGCTGGTGGCTTTTGTGCTTTATACGTTACATTCCTGGGCTTGGCTTGTGCACTGAGGGTACATATGGAAGTTGAATTCCCCTCCAACAGCTAAAAATGTTTCTCCAGACCTGAATCATCCTTTCCTTATCTTGGAGATTCCCCTCTCTGATCATCTGATGTAGCAGTTGGACTGCCACCAGTATAAGCTCTGGATGTATCTTGTTATGTATTACAGGATATAACTTACCTATACCTTGTATGTATTTGTATCTGTCGCTCGTTTTTACAACTTGTTTCGACCCCTATTAGCAAGTTCAGCAATTTGATTGTGGCGTATTTAGCTCAGTTTTGGTTCATGTAGGTTAGACTTTTATGACTAGGTTTTTCTTTTTCTTTATGTTTTGTTTTATCAGGAGTTGTGACGCTATGTAAATGTGTACTTAAGTTATTCGGTCAATGAAATAAACTTAAATTACAGGAAATGTGCCTTAGAATCTCTTTGCTCCTTGCTCCTTGCTCCTTGCTCCTTGCTCTTTGCTCTTTGCTCTTTGCAATACTCTTTGCTAACAAATCAATCTCTAAAAAGAAAAGTGTTTCCCTTATGCCCTATGTGACAAATTTAGAAAACTCTGTTCTGACTTTTTCCTTTGGAAACTGCTCTTTGCTAACAAATCAATCTCTAAAAAGAAAAGTGTTTCCCTTATGCCCTATGTGACAAATTTAGAAAACACAACCTTTGTTCTGACTTTTTCCTTTGGAAACTGCTCTTTGCTAACAAATCAATCTCTAAAAAGAAAAGTGTTTCCCTTATGCCCTATGTGACAAATTTAGAAAACACAACCTTTGTTCTGACTTTTTCCTTTGGAAACTGCCAGATTTGATCAATATGTGAGGTTAATTTGGAGAAGCAGAAATGACAGTCTTGTAAAAGAAGATCCCATATTTCACAGTGATCTTTTTCACAAGATTTTGCTGCATCAGAATTTAGCTGTGGCAAAAATTTGAGTGGGGGGAATGTAGACCTGGCAAAAAATAGGTTTGGATTGGTTTTGAGTTATATAAAATGGGTTTGGGTTTGGGTTGGTTTTGGAACCAAAATCATATTACCTATATTTAATATGAGTGATGTGGTTTGGATTTAAATAGTTATAGGTTGAATCTAGGTTCACCTATTTTTCAAATTATAGTTTCACTAAAATTTTAATTTCTGTTATACTAAAAGAGTCTTATTTTAATTTTTTAGACCCAAATTTGAAACTAAAAATTTTAATTGATGTGACTAATTTAAGTATTAAAAACATTAATTTTGTTATTATAGGCACTTTCAAAAAAAATTATATTAATAATTATTATGTTAATTAAAATTAATGAAATTATTGGGAGGAGGACGTGGGGGCGGGAGGTGTATACATAATTAATAAATATTATTTTTTTTTTGTGCGGGGTGCGGGGTGGAAGTATATACATAATCAATAAATATTATTTTTTTGTGGGGGTGGGGGTGGGGGTGAGGGTGCCAAGCACGGTACAAGTATAATTTTATGAAGCTCACAATTGAACAAATGAGAAAGAAATTGGATGGGACTACTGCTGCTGCTTGTTTTTCACTTTTAATCTTTCACCTTTCTTTTATTTTTACCGTACAACAGTACACTAGTAACAAGATTTTATGGAAAGAATGATTTTTACATGAAGGCATTTGCTTAATGATTTAAATGAGTTATTTTAATTAATTAAGAGAAAAGATATTAATTATTTAAATTAGTAATTCGTTACACTAAAAGTGTTAATTTTATTATGGATTAATTCCATAATTAGTAAAATGATTTTTATACATAATTACAAATGTATAAATTATTAAAGTATATAATGTGTATATAATGTAATATGTATAATGTATTATATAAGAATGTAGTATAATAATACATACATGTTGATGTATTAGCTCTACAAAATGTAAACAATTATTACTCCCTCTGTCCCTAATTATTTGACGTTTGTTCAAATCTAAGAGAATTAATGACAATTTTTTTAAAATTACCCTTCATTACTCTACATATTTTTTTTGATATTTTAAACTCTTCCTCTACTTATCCCAACAAAAAATTTAAGAGTGTAAAGCCCCAAATTTTACGAATAAGATTTAATTTTTTCGAAATAATTTTTTTTATATTATGATGTGGATTTGATATAATGTTATAGTTATTATCTGTAATATATAGTATTATTTAATAATGCATATAAATATGATAATAATAAATTATGCAAAATATAAATAACTTGTAAAATGATAAAAATAAATCTGAGTCCTTTGAATTTACAAAGTCTTCTTAAAGCAAATTTATTCCCCCACAGATGCTAAGGGTTAATTGAATAATTGCTTCCCAAGATAAAACAGATTTCAATTCTTAATTAGTAGCATTACAAAATTAAGAATTCATCGAACCAATTTCTATATTTATGTACTGAACTTAATATGAATGTTAATGATGCATGCATGAAGATAAAACTTACTGTAACACTTTACAAATAACAGGAATTTGCAGAAACGGAAGTGCAACTCTTTTGCATAGAACGGGATTCTGCAGAACGGTGACGGAATTTTTATGCAGAAAACGGGATTTTATGCAGAACGGGAACGGAACGGCAAAACGGGAAAATTACTGCAGAACGGAGTTTTGAGGGAAGGAACGGGAAAAATTTCTGTATAACGGGACGGAAATTTACAGAACGGGGAGGGGAAAAATTATCTTATTTAAAAGTTTTTCACACCGTTTATTTATAGATTTCGTTGGCGTGTAACCGTCGTCAAAACAACGTAGTATCACAAACCCGCCCGTCACGATCACGACCCGACCCGAGTCAATTTTCTCATTCAAATTCTATTTCCAACAATAGTTGTGGGTAGTATTTATAAATTTTGTAAAGTACGCAAGTTGTTATATAATATTCGATTGGTCGAAAAATATTCGTTTTGACAGGGAATATTCTTACGACGGCACAATCATTGATGGACCCCACAACGAAATTATTGTTGGATTGAGAAAATGACAAAAATATTTTTATGAAAATAACGGCGGAAGTTTTACCGTTAATACTGTTAAACTACTCGGAAGTAAAAGTACAGTAATACGCGCGGTTGCATAGTAGCACACGGTATTTATTATTGATGTCTACGTAATAAGTCACTCAGTTTTATTTTATTAGTATTATTAATGTAATAAAACAGAAAATTTTTTTATATAAAACATAATACTTTTATAAAGTTATTCTATAAATAGAATATATTATATTTTATTATGCATAGTGTCTGCATAGTATTTTGCATAGTAAAATCTTTTTATATAAAACAGAATACTTTTATAAAGTTATTCGATTTATTAGATTTTAAATAGAATATATTATATTTTATTTAAAAGATTTTGCTTTAAATCTGGACCGTCCGTTTAAAGTAAATCAATCTGGACCGTTCATGAATTAGTTACTATGGAGTCCATTCTCCTATAAATAGAAGCTCATTCCTTCATTATTTATTACGAATTCACTGAAACTCTAGAGAGAGAAACTATAGAGAGAATTCTTCTTCTATAATCTTGAGCATATTTCTTTAGAGTTTAAGAAAACTTTAAGCATAGGTTATATAATTAAGTTGTATTTGAATTCTGAATCATATATTTAGCGACCCAAGATAGGTGATGTATACCTGTTTTGGGGGCGTCACAAAAAGAATTATAGACAATTGAGTACTATATTTAATATTTTTCAATCATTATCTTAATTCTTGTGTCCATCTTTAAAACGTCAAATAATTAAGAACGAAAAAGTATAGCCTAATATGAATGAAAAATAATTAAACCTAGATCCAATCCTTATTTATAATAATAATATGGTCCAAAATCAAATCAATCCATCACCTAAAAATTAGTTATCCAATCCAATAAATCCAAATAATTTTGGTTAACTATATAATCAATCAAATCTCACATATAAGAGAAAAACATGTCTCAAGTAAACGAGAAAATAAACTTCACATAAAGGAATAAATACACGCATGTAACTGTGAATCAAATCTTAGACCTAAAAGTCTCATGACCTCAACTAAAACCTCGTTAGCCATTCTACCCATTCATCACATACTTGACCCTAATGAATGAATGAATCAGATCAACCTTCTAAAGTAAAACCAGAAGAGACGAGAGGGGTTACTAATACCTTTATATTTCAATAATTAAGAAGAATGAAGAAGATGCTAGTTTCTTCATGACAGCAGATACATGAGATAACTGTCAATTGTCTATTTCCCAATTTGGGACTCTTAAATAATAACCGAAAAATAATAACACAACACTAACTAATGTGTTCCTCAGTTCTCATCAATAATAACACTTAAATAATCGTCAAAAATAATAATAATAATACAACAATAACTAATGTGTTCCTCAATCCTCATCAATGGCAGGAGATGGGCGGTCCTGAATGTTGGGGAACTTCCTGGGCAATGTGAGCAAAGGTTGCTCACTAGATGAACCTTTAGCAGCTAACCCTAGAGAGAAACCTAGGGCTCTTGCAACCGGGACAGCAACAGCATTCCCTACTTGAATGTACCTATGACATTTATTAAGAAATAAGGATTGAAGGGTTTTAGACTTACTTATTATAGGGAAACAAAGTGTAGTAAGTAGGCTAATAGTAGATATATATAAAGCACATCACATATACATGTAAGGAAAAGGAGTCACCAAGTCAATAGGAGTGAAAGGTCAATGGTGCAAGCTCAAGTTAGTTAGGAAGTTGTTACTTCGGGTGTATTCTTGTAAATTTTTATTATGTAATTGGGTGGGAAAGCCTGTTGGAATTAGTTGTAAAAAGTGTACTAGTGCTTGTAATTAACTAGGTATCGGTACGCCAGATGAATTAATTAAGTTTACAAAAATACTATCTAAAGCCCATGACATTGTCCAAGTAATAAAACAAACATCTTACAAATATGTTTAATAAAGTTTACGTTTGAATAAAGTTGATATTGATAATCTTAATTCAAATGGTTGAACACCCATGTTCTATAGAGCACACACGTTTTGTATTATGTAGAATTTATGCAATATTATGTATCCTTATTAGCAGCCGAGTTGCCAAAATCTTGACGACTCAATTTGGTTTCCTTAGTCATTTCTCTCCCTATATTCTTCCTCGTTTTCTTATCTCCAATTGTAAAAATTAGAATCATATCTTATTTCCTTAAAGAGTTCGGAACTAATTCAAGTGATTACCTTTCTTTAATTGGGCCACGAAGCTGATAATAATCTGGAAATCCTTGAAGTCTGGCATTCTCACGGATTGTGAGTACCCTGTTTTGTTCAGGATGTGTGATAGTCTAGCAAGAAATCAAAAAAGTGAGCCGCAGGCAAAAAAATTATATGCGACAACTGTTATGAATATGATTCACAACCTAGAAAAGAAAAAAGTAAGTAGCCTCTACCTGATTATGGGGTTCAGCCCTGGTAACTACAGTAGGTACAGTTTCATCCCACCATAAACGACTAAATGGTCTGCAGAATTTTACAAAATAAGTCAAGACAAAAAGTGTTTATCATCCTGTACAACAACATAAAGCAATCAAGTGAGGGGAAGTAAAGAGTTCATACTTCGAAGAAGTTCCTCCGACAAAAGTCATTGCATAATCCGGTACCTAGGATTACAAGAAATTTAATCAGGTCTAGGAAGAAAATGGAAAGAAAGAAATAGTGCTAAAGCAAGTGCTAACAAGTAGGTGTATTCATGTGTAAGAAAACCGTACCAAACCAATTTAAATGGTATCGAACCAAATGTCTTAAAAAATGGGTACCAATGCCAGTATAGAAATATGGTGTTCCGAATTAGTATGTGTCGGTTCAGTATAGTGACAATATCGATAATACTAGTTATGTGTCGATTTATTTTTTTTTTAAAGAAAAACGTTTTACTAATTTTATTGTAATTATGTGGCAATAATTATGAGATAAAAGAGTAATACAAATATAAAATGACATACCTTACATATACAAAACGAAACTAGAACCGGTATGCTTTTTTTGGCTAAGCAGTAAGCATCAGCAAGCTTTTATGGTGCCATTGCTTTATTTTTTGTATTTTTGGCTCCTTTTGTTGGTGTTATTTGTATTGGAGTTTTTCTAAACAACTTTTCAATTTAAATTTCACCAATTATCTTGTTTCTTAATTCCAATTATACTTCTTGATGGATAAATCTAAATATCTATACTATATATAATATAGTCCGGTATATACTGTTTGGGAAAAAATAGATGCCAATATCTGTACTAGTTTTTTGTACTATTACCAGACCGGTTCATACCAAACCGGACGTTACAGGTAAAATAAACGGTTGTACTGAATTTTACACCCCTACTAATGAGCAAAGCATACCAGTGGCTTTCCTGAAGACAGATACACGCGTTCTACATCAGGATCCCATTCAACTTTGTTATCAGGTCGAACCCGGACACCTTTGAAATCCCTAAAACAGGCACCCTGAGAGTTTCACATATAAACATTAGTAGCTAAACCAAAGCATAATAAATTAAGGTGATGTTTGATAAAACTGGACAATTAAAATAAAGTGATTAATATATTTTAATAAATTAGATAATCTTAATGAAATATTATTTAAACTTAAAAAATTGTTTGATAACTAAAAAGTATAAACATCTAAATGACTTTTAAATTTAAATCTCAAATTGACTTTTCAAAAATCAATAATAATCTTAAAAATTTTAATAGAGGAAGTGCAATATTTATAGAGGTTAAAATTTTCATTAAGAGACAACTCTTAATATTTTAGTTTTATATCTTTCTCTTACAAATGAAGAGACAATAAAAAGCAAACAAAATTTTATCAAACAATTTTGCCCTCAAACCGAAACAGATGTGGAACTGTTAAGAAGTAAACAAACACCACCTAAGAGAGATCCCTAAAATTCCAGAATTATCATTAAATATAAATACAATACATGATATCGAACCTTTTTAACAGGGACATGGCAGACACGTTGATAATCATCATCGTTCAGTCGAAGGGGACGATGATCAAAAAGAGTAGTTTTTGATGGTTCTGATCCCAGTGCTGAAAAACCTGGCATCTCTACATTCAATAAACAAAAAAGAAAAGTTAATAACAAGAGGGAATGATGCACCACCAGATTTTATTTTACTAGCTGTGTATCTCCTTCACTTCTACTTATTTACTAGTTTTCCCACCTTAGATGTAACTCATTCAAAACTATTAAAGACCAAGAAACAAAATTTGACAAAAGGAATAGATGCCTCTATGCATCCATATGGTTCTAAATGTTGTGGTGACAAGATTATTAAGAAAGTATTAAATAATGAAATTATGGCATTGTTGCATTATTAAAGTAATTGCTTATACAAGCAAAGTGATAGAATAAGAAAATAATCACTTACAGATAAATGAGAACATCACGTTTAAAGAGTGGTAATATATATCAGAATATAAGTGAAACTAAATGTTTCAAAAGCACACAGAAATATGTTTTGCAAAAAGGTTGAACACCATGGAGAGCTAAAAATCATCTGAATACATATTAGAGTGAATGATGCAAGCCAACCTGCTTTCTGCTCCTAATTGTACTTCATACTATAGGTTTCTTATTATAAGAGCAAATCCATGGGCATAGTAAAATTTTAACAAAAAAAATCATTTAACAAACATAAGTTCTAGTAAAATATTAGAAGACTTTGAAACAAAATTTGCACAAGACACCTTTTCTTCAGTTTGGTTAAGAGTTCTGCTTTCTTTGCATCTATGTAACGCTTCCAAAGTACCACAAGGAATAATAACATGCTTAAACATAATCAGAACATTTGCTTAAACATTAGCAAATAATCAAAATATCAGCAGAGTAAAAAAGTAGAAGAGAACAATCTCATTTAGTAAAAAACAAAAAGAAAGCACTTATATATAAAAACACACACATGCACATATAAACATTAAACACACAGATTTGATGGGATGGGCTACAAATTCCTACTGGATCCGCCTTCAACACTTTTTATGAGTGGTCATGACTCCGATCTTTTAAAAGGAAATACACAAGTAAAAAAGATAAATATTAGCACTACTGCCAATACATTTATAAAGATGATTATTGAACTCACCTTCCTTCTTTAATCGCATGAACCTTTGCAACTCAGTTTCGGGCTTCCTACCATATGGCATTTCATCACGGGCCTCATTATTCTCCACCTAAAGAATACAACAAGTCAGTAGGATTAAATAAACTACAAAACTTATATTATATTACAAAGGATTCAAAGACATGATATACATACAGGTGGAAGATCAGAAATTGCATCTCCTAGGAATAGTTTCTTCTCTAATTCAACACCATGCCCTTCATCGTAAGCAACAGCATTTGACTGCACTCAACAAGGTAGATTTATTGTAAAAACACCAACAGAATTTAGGAAGTCGAAGTATTGAACTTCTGGTAGAACTGCTGAAATAAACAAATAAGGAAAGCTAGCAGAGAGAAGAATGTAACCACAAGGAAGTGCAAGGGTCTTTCAATCATGGGGTAGTTGGCTATGAAATAAAAAAGGATGGTAAAGAATAATTGTTTATGTACAAGTATACACAACATATAGAATGTATTGGAGGGAAAACATTCAATGAAGTAAACAATTCCTTTTCCTTCCCTTCCCCAACAAAATTTTCAGCAGATAAGACTGTCAACACACAAGGAAAACTTACTGCTCTTCTTTCCTCATTCAAATTCTCTATTATTTTCCTCCTACAGTCCTACCCAATGGTGAAGCCAGAAAAAATTTTCAATGAGATCAAATTAGTAAATTACACCCACAAAAAATCTATTACATCCGCACAAAAATCAATGGGGTCAAATTACTAAATTACACCCACAAAAAAAATATATTACATCATTCATATACATACATACATACATACATATATCAGTGTGGCCAATTGACCCCACTACTCAACATGTAGCTTTGCCCCTAGTCCTACCAAATATAACTTAAGACAAAAGGATCCTACCTCAAATTCCGTTGGAGTGTTTCCTCTCACAACAACATTATGAGTGGGTAACGGGTATTGAGGCAACTTCTGCATATAGTGAATTGTCAATTTAGATATATAATCAAACGAGAGGTAATAATAAAAATATATATGCAATCAATACTTCACCTCCATGTGATGAGCACCCCACATAAACATGCGCATACGAAATTGTGGGAGTCCATAAGCTCCTGCTGCCATCAAACCCATTCGGGCTTGATAGTTCATTCCAACAAGGCGTCCCAAGGCATATCTTGCAAGAAAACCACCCGCAAACCTAAGAATATCAACTACATTCTCCATCAGCACATATCTTGGCTTCAAATAGTTAACAATATCCATATAGACAACAAGCTGTTGGTTTTTTGGATCATCCAAGGGACTATCAGTGTTCCTAAAGCGGTTAAATCCACTTATGCCTTGACATGGAGGACCTCCACATATAACATCAGCATCACCCTGTCATTAAAGAAAAAGAAATATAGTTAACTCAAAATTATTTTAAAGGTAAACATGGTTTAGACTGTTACAGTTATAAAATATAAAAATAAATCATGGTTTTAAATAAGAGCATCTACATATGGGTTTTGTGAGTAAAGGAGCTGTTATAGAGATTATTGAAATTCACATCTATGAGCAGATAATTGTAGACAATGTTTCTGGAATCAATGTTCATATTCAAATTTCCACCTAAACTCAACCAAAACTTCATCATTCTTAATCAAACCTTAATGGGCTTGCTCATACAACAATTTTGAGCAGAATTCAGCAAGACATAATTAACAAATAGCAGCCAGATCTCAACTCAACTACATCACTGCAAAAAATCATCTCTCACGATACTCCATTTTCATTTTTAGCTACACAAGTGTTTAAAGACATTTTTCTTGGGTTCATGCACTGACGTATTCACAACATCTACATCTCTTCCTCTTACATTGTTGAACACGCACTCGACAAATTCTGTCTTACTCCAATTTAATCTAAAACCATTAGAATATTAGATTTCAATGTACTTCTCCAAATCTCCAACTTTGCATCAACACTTGCTCTAGTCTCATTGATTAACTCAATTACATCAAAAAAAATTGCAGTGGATAAAAAAACTAAAATTATATTCATGGTTTAAAATTACAGTTTGTAACATGGACTATGCAAGCATCAGGACTGTAACAAGCCGTTATATAGGCTAATGAAATTCACATGCATGATGCCTGTTACGACAACAGACTGTCAATTGATTGCACAACTATAACAGCTGCTACAATAGTATAAGGCAACATGTAGTTGGATGCTCTAAATACTGAAGCACTTGGAACATTTGACATGCAACGACTATTGAAACTTACAGGCAAAGGCAGCATCTTTGATTTATAGCCATTGGTGACAAACTCCTTTATCTTCTCCTCACAATGACTAGTAGATAAACATTTGAACAAATCAATATTAAACATGAAAATATAGGTAAAAAGAGAGTGAAGAAAATGAAATACTATATTTGCATACCCCAAACCATCTATAGGCTCCCAAGTGTCTTCATCTTCTCCATATCCCTTCCATCGTATCTAGGCAATAAGGAAACCAAAGAGTTAAAACTTTAGAGACATTGAAAATGCACTACCACTAATTCTTAGAACAATATGTTGCATATCGTGTCAACAGAATATGAACATGAATTACAATAGAAGTATGATATACCAAATATAGACGTTAAATGAACTCAACACATTAAGAGAAAAAAAAGTTCAAATTATTAACATTTGATTTTGATATATGTATACAAACACAAATCCAATAATTCAAATACCTTAAAATATAATCCTGATTTTTTTGTCTCATTAGGATCACCATAGCATACGGACAAAATCTTGTCCACTTCAAATGTTTCAGAATCATCTTCTCCATCTTCATCGTCTTCCTCATCACTCTCATTTTCGGTGCATGAAGTATGGTGTTGCTGGGTGTCCTTACTTTCAATCAAGGAGAAGGAGACACAAAGCTTCTTCCACTCCTTTAGAAGAGCTAGAAAATCTTCAGCTTTCTCATTTCTAACCTGTTTAGAAAAGTATATTAATTAACACAATCATGTTTATTGCACCTAATGACTAAGAAAATATATTTATAAAAAACATAAAAAAACAATAATAAATAAAAGCACAAAAAAAGCATGCCATATGTGGCGTGAAATATACCTCTGTCTCTGGATGGTTAAGTTGCAAGCTTTGGCATGCGTACTGATTTATGTCAACAGCCCATTTCTATTATAAAATCAGGAATCAATTAGTAGAGAAATAAACCAATTATGTTTAAACAAAAACAGCACAAGAGGATAAACAATGAAAGCAACTAAAGCACAGCATAATCCAATAAATACCGTGACAAGATGAACACCGGACATGTTGGCTCCAAGGCAGAGTCCAGTGGACATGGCACCACAACCTGAGAATAGGTCCAACAACTTCATTTCCTTCACTTTCTTATCCTCCTCTTCATCTTGGGGGACATTAGTCTCACTTGAGATAGTGGAATCAGATTCATTTCCATCTCCCACATTATCTGCAATATAACAAACACCAAGGATACTGTTAGCCCCTATAGCATATTAACATTTCTTCTAAGCAGGAGAATTTGAAAGAATAACAAGTCGCAACTATCAATAAGCAGAGGATTTTACCATGTTGTGAGTTCAGGAATGATGAAAAGGGCACATTGTATATCATGTCATAATAATAGTCAGCATCAGAAAGGGCAGCCAATTTAGTATCCAAATCAACCTGGAATAATATACAAGGAATCCATACTTAGACAAATAGCTGAGAAAATAATTAACTTCCCAATGAACCACTTTAGGCCTTACATTTAGTGGCAGTTGGACAATTTTGATCTTTTCAAGAAGACAATCCAGAGGATTATCGTCTTTGATTGTAGACAGAAATACTCGTTTGTCATCAACAAGGTTAGAGCAGGTCTTAATGACCTGAAAAAAAAAGACCAGATAATCGAATGACTTCCACACAAACTAAGGAATAAAAAGAATAGAAGGACAAATTTTTAAATCTCTTACAGTATCCTTGGCTCTGTAGAACCACTGCGCAGTAATATAAGGTGTGCCGTCTACTCCATCAAACATTTCCACAATCTTACAAATATAATTATCTTCTCCCTCGCCAGCCTGTTAATAAGTTAGCACAGACATACAAATGTATAAGCACCAAAAATACACAAACTCTCAAATTGAGTTTTAAATTAACTACCAAGTAAAAAACAAGCTTATTGGAATCAATGAACTATTTAATATGCATGATTACTCTACGTTCTGCTGAAATGTTATCAACAAATTACCCCAAACTAGAAGCAACGTATTCAATGATAAAGCTGTATTGGTGTACTAGGAGCAATAAAGACCAGTCAACAGAAACAAAAGGTTCACAATTTTGTTACGGGTATAACTGGCTCAACTCAAGATCAGTCCTTTCATACTTGGAACCAATTATTCCATGCCTATAGGACATTCTATTTCAGCATTTTATGAAGTTTAATAAAAAGCAATTTTGATATGTGGACAATTACTAAGAATCAGAACCAACTCTGCCTTCAAAATTTAACAGTAATAAATCACCAAGTTCAAGTCTTATGGTTATCATTTTGACACCTCATGATTGTAAAAACACATTGGAACAAATATCTAAATTAATAGCCGATCAGCTACCACAATAAAAGTATTAAAACATCATGGAAATATTAAAAATTTGCAATTAATTTAACAAACATTTCAACATGAGGGAATGGCTACCTTCTTTGTGTTGTCTACTCAAGTAGGGTTGACCAAGGAACCAAATTGAAACCAAAACCGCACCAAAAACTGCACTAATTAAAACCACACCAACGATTCCGAAGTATGTGACAGTTTTAGGAGGGTTGAAAAACAGAATTTATGGTTTTGGTTCAGTTTCTACCCAAAACCGCATGCATAAAACAAAAACCACACCAAATAATATCATGTTTTCTCAATTTTGCTACGAGTATATATAATTTCTCTACTGTAGCATATTCTCCAAATTTTATTTTAGAAGACAAATAAAATATACATATCATGTTTTCTCATGTCATGTGGTTCCTTGCATGTTCTCTTGTCAATGTTAGCTTCATGAATTCATTTCAAGTGTGTACTCCTCTCCTCCTGTTCAAGAAACATATTGGCTTGGCCTATAGGCAGCCTATACATACATAAATACTCCTTAATTAATTCAGAATTAAGGAAGACACTAATTAATTAATATTGGAAAATATTAATTGTTTCTACTTCCTAGTATGATTAATGGTATAGAGATTAGATAGATGTTGTATGTTGCATGCTGCTGGAATAATTATTTTTATCGCTTAGGACTTGTGAATATTATTTTTGCATAGACCTCCATACTAGAAGTGGTCAGGATCAATACCTCCTACTACTGAATTTTTGATTATTTTTTTTTGTATACTAATCACTCAATTGAACATTTGAATGAAACCCATTTTGGTTTATATTTGAAAGCCATTAATTATTTGGAGCAAGTCTTTTGCTATTGGTATGAATGATGAAATTATTTGTATTTGAAAGCCATTATTTGAATCTACATGGTAATAATATAGAAGCTACAAAACACGATGACCAAAAAAAGCACCATTTCAAAAGAAATGTCAGTAGTTGAGCATGATGTTAACTAAGGGTGGCATGACAGATATTTTACGATTTTATTATTTTAATTAGTTTTGGAACCGAAACCGTACCAAATGAAACTACACCACACAGTTCAAACTCGCACCGCACCAATCACAAATGATTTCATGTGCAGTTTTAAATTTGTCAAACCACACCTAAGTGGTTTCGTGTGTCACCATGCTCACCCCTATACTTAAGGGAAAAGCGGGATACTTAGCTAGTCTCATAAAAGATGTATTTAAGTACATTTCTCATATAATTTAGGAAAATGTAAGTAAAGGAAAGAGTATAATGAAGTTTCAATATTACCCACAATGGAACCCACATAAACTAAGGATTCTTCTTTTAAGCAATGGACCCTAATTATGTATTTCTAAAGTTATAATTGACTTTATATAAAATTTTGCATTTAAATTATATACGTCAGACATCTTTTATAGACTAAACTTTTGTGTACTTTAATCATCTTTTGTGCGCCAAGGGAGTATAATACTATATGGAAAAGAAATAAGAAAATATTCCCTTTGTTCAAAATATAGAAGTCATTTTAGTTTTTTCAAGTCAATTTAAAACATGAGCAAATCCATACATATAGCACTCTTCTTAATTTTACTGATACAAATTTTACATATTAAAATCTCTTTTTGTCCTAGTTTATATACTATAAAGGTCCATACGATATTAACATGAAAGTTTAAAAGTGCCCACAAATTTAGACTTGGGACAATATTATGTACTCTAGTCTCACATCAAAACACGTGGGTATGTACTATCGTATATACTAAGAAGTGTAGATGTGTGTAGGAATACAAATGCATCATACAGGGATAATTCGCCAAAACTTGAAAGATGGGGATTCAAAACATATTCTATTATTAACTGTGTATATATTTATGTGTATATATGTGTGTGTGTTACAAAAATCAACAAAAAGATATTACAAGAGAAAAACAACAAACATCCAACAAGAAATATAAATTTCATATTTCTATAAACATTGGGCATAAACAATAACAAAAAACATAGATAATTCAAAAGACATAAGTTATAAAGGAGAGATACCCTAAGATTTCCCAAAAATAGGAGTACAAATGATAAACATTGGGCATAAACAATAACAAAAAAACACAGATAATTCAAAAGACATAAGTAATAAAGGAGGAGAGATACCCTAAGATTTCCCAAAAATAGGAGTACAAATGAGAGGATACGGCAGTTCACCAAGATAATGAAGAATATATGTTCCTAGCTTATACGTAAGGTTACTACCAAGAATACCAATTCTAGTTCATATTCATGGTAACAAAAAGGTCATTTCCACTAGGTTACAGTTTCGGGTGATACACACTATTATGCCAGAGCTTCGCTTTTTTATTTATTATTATTTTATTAGTTAACATGTAAATAGACATATTTGATTTATTGTTATTACTAATCTTCCCCAAAAAAGATAATAATATTATTATTATTACTCCCTTTGTTCCATTTGTTAATTTTGCACAAAAAGAGTTATATTTGTTGATTTTTCAATACACCTTGATTCCTCCGTTTCACTATTATTTCTCCTTGATTTCTCTGTTACACCATTTTTTTGGTACAACAAAGCTTTGCCTACACACAACTGTACATCACAATTTGTGACTCATTATCAAATCGAAGAATTAGAAAACCAAACCCCCAAGATTTCGAGCTTTCAACAACTCGACTGATACATTGAACCATGATACAAGCGTCATGTAATCTTAGTGAGCCCATGGTTCAGCGCTAAGATAACCCAATGGTACTCTTAGAACAGTCAATTTGAAACTTGAGCTGTGCTCAATTTTGGGTCTGGTTGGAGTTGATGATATTAAAGTACTGGAACCTCATGTTGTGGTGGGTCTCGAGCCCACACATTGCCTAGAGATTGTGATTTTGTGGACTTCGATTTAACTAACCACGACCAGGATGTTAAGGATTGAAGTAGGGGGGAATTGTAATACCCCAGAACCATATCGAAACATGTGACCTTTTGAGTTAGTATGTGTTGGGTTAAGATGACACAATTGTACTATTGAGAGTTGGGACAGTAAATTTAAGGCTTGATCTGGACTAAACACCACAATAACATCAATATAACCCAGCAAAGATTTAGCCTAGATTAATTGTCAAGCAAAAAAGACAGGTTAAGAATGCAATGAGCCATTTAATTATATCTAATAGGTCCACCTTTTGCTGAAATTTTATCATTTAATCACATAAAGTATTTATATTCACTAATTCAATTGATGTACATGGAGCTTAAGTGAAAGTAAAAGAACTATATGATTCTTTTGCTGTCGTTATTATGTAGAGGTGTTATTTCAAATGCTGCTTCATAATTTCATAACTAAAATTAACATTTATTTCCCGACTTTATTGCAATATAATTTGCTTCATGGATTAATGTTAATAGATATAAAGAGTAATAATTAGTTAATAAAATCACACCAAACAGGATGAGACTAATATTAAAAAATATACTCACAGAAACAGATTGAAAACTCAATCACATTGAGAAGAAACAACAAACATAAAATAATGCGCTAATGAACCAATACTAACATACATAGAACCCAGATTCAGAATTATACCATCACGTAGCCTTGATCTCCCAGGGCAAAAAATACACGACCATCTACAATTGCTTGCTTGAAGTGATTTTTAGCTTGAACTTTCTCGTCATTACTGCACAAGTTCAAAAAATCACAATTGTTCATATTCAAATCACATGTTAACTAGTAAAAATCACAACTTTTAAAAAATAACTAAACAAAAAATACCTTTTAGATCCTACACCCTCTTTCCCCTTAATCTGTTATTAAAAATATATAGAACATTAGTATTTACACCTGAAAACGCATTTACCCAAATAAAATTAACGTAGATAACATTTAAGAGAACCTTGTTGAGATACCGATGGGGCCAGAGCCGAATAGCTTCATCTTTATCTATAGGTTCGCCAATAAATTTACTTTCTTCTTCTTCGCTTTCTTCAACATTTTGTCGTTTCGATTTCCGTCCAGAATTCGATCTCGGTGAGCTTCTTGAAGCTTTTGCTTCATTGATTTTCTGTAGCTCCGCCAGTTCTTCTTCTTCACCGTTTTGCACCGCTGGTTCTTCTTCACTGATTTGCGGCGCCGGTTCTTCTTCACGCAACGCCGGTTCTTCTGCTATTTTGCTCTTAGAATTCTTTTTCGTGGCTGATTTTGGAGCCTTTCGTTTGCCTGCCATTGCAATTGAGATGGGAGAGAATATAGAGAGAGAGTTTAGAGATAGAGAGGGTATAGAAGAGGTAGAGAGAAAAAGTTTGTAGAGGGATGAGGGATTTTTATATGTAGGGTTATGGTATGAATTGTGAAGAGGCGGGATGGGAGTGGGCGGGAAAAGCTGAAATTTTGGGGAGAGGTGTGAAGTGAATTTTTGAATAGTGCCTCGACATCCGGGAAATTCTGAACGTTGGAGCTTTAGGGACTGTTTGGTTACATGCGGTAAAAAACAATTAGTTTTGAGAATTAATATTTTCACAACCAAATTTCATCACTTTTTATAAAAATAATCAGAAACTTCAATTTGGAGTATAAGATTATAAATAATGCTACTATCACATAATATTAACTTACATACACATGTATATTTGTGGATCCCATGTCAGACGGGGCCCACAATATACATGTGAGTATATGTGAGCCTTTTTTATATGATAGTAGCATTGTTGTAAAATTATTTACCGAATTTAATAATTAGGTTTAATCTAATATATTATTAATTTATTCCTATTTATTCTAGTAATTTCAACTATTACCCATATTTACCTTTTAAAACATTCCTTTTTAGTAATTTACTTTTGAAATAAGTGATTAACGATTCTTTTTATACCAAACATTTTTCACTTATTATTAATTTAAGTGTTTTTTGTATTTATCAAATACAAAATACTTTTTTAAAATTAATTATGATCAAAAACACTAATCAGTAATCATGTTTTTTAAGCAATCTCGAATGTAATATCCGTGTATTATGTATAGCATGGGATCTTGTAATTAGGGCTATATAAAATTTTTATTAATGAAGTACAATTTTATTTGGGAATTTATTGTGCAATGGAAATAAAATAAATAGAATGAAATTAACATGAATATTTAGAAAAGAATAATTTTACATACACAAATTATTCTATAAATATTTTATAAATTACTGATGTGGCATACTCTACCTCAACATATTGTGTGGGGCCGAATACTACATTGAAATAATTTATTGATCAATATACTGAGGTGAAGCATATCACATCAACAGTTTATAAAATAATTTGTGAATGTAGCATTACTCGAAAAAATTAATCAAACAAGAAGTTAGTAACTCGTTTGTGCCAAACAAGGAAACAAAGAAACAAAGTAACCAAACAATGGCCCAAGATACCTTACAAGCATTATCTGGCAATTGAAATCCCATGTTTCAAGCAACCTAAGCTAACTAAAAGAGGCCCAAGGTATTAAATGAGTAGTTCAACAAGATAAGTCCAAACAAAGCCTTGGTCAACTGGCCACTTTGGTCATGCTACTCTCAACCACTCCTATCAAAATCTTGACATCACTTTTTACAAAAAGTGGAGCTTGGTTTTCCAATTTGTTTAACTTTAAAATCTTGTTTAGTTTAATAAAATGGAAGCTTAATGTTAATGAATATTAACCACCTAAACCTTACGGAGCCTAGTGGGAATAAAGAGAAGAGGGGGATTGACCAAGAATAGATCAAACATGAGAGGCCAACTTATAATTCATTCAAACTATTTCTATAAATACTTATCCATTCTTCATTTCATCAAGTAATAGTTAAAGCAATAGAGAGAGACTCGTGATTTTGGAGGAAGAGGGGAGAGGAGAAGAGGAGAAGAGGAGAAGAGAAGAAAAGCTAACAAGCTTGCAAAGAGAAGGAAATAAATCAATCAAAGCAAAGAATGTATAAAAGCCCTAATTCTTGATAAACTTATTTACCTTATGTTTTTATAATTTGTTGTGGGACATTTGTTGTGTTTGATGGAGGACTATGGTATATCCTAGAGAATAAGGTGCTATTTAATGGATCCGGATCCTCTGTGAGGATTTTCATAGAGGATCCCTGTGAGGATCGTTGTGAGCCATTAGATTTCCATCCAATGGCTCACAATATATCAATATATATATATATCAAATATACATTAAATATATTGTGAGCCATTGAATCTCACACCATCCTCACAGAGAGATCCTCGCAGAGGATCCTGATTCGTATTTAATGTATGGTGTTGGTTGGGGATCCAGATCCTCTATGAGGATTTCTCTGTGAGGATCTTGTAAGGATTTTGCTGTGGGATTGACAACACATTAAAAAGGAGATCCAATGGCTCACAACTCTTTTTATTGTTTGTGTATCAAAACGACGTCATTTTGATAGGAAATTTTTTTAAATACATTTTCATGGAACAGATAAATACAAATTATAATAATAATAATAATAATAAATAATATAAATAAACAACACAAAAACAATAATAAACGAAAAATAACTAAAGCCACGTTGAAAACATTAACGATAATTATAACCGATATATTTATTCATTTTTTTGAGCCAAGTTTGTAGTTATCCTAATATTAATACCAAGCTAAGTTATTAAATATAAAAAAAATTATATACAGAATAATTAAGAAATTTAAAATAATTATATGTAAAAATAAACGACGTTTGGTGGCTTCTAATTTTTTGTCAACTTGTAAAAAAAATTCATATCAAAACGACGTCGTTTTGATACATAGACAAAAAAAAGAGTTATGAGTCATTGGATATTCTTTTTTATGTGTTATCAACCCCACAACAAAATCCTCACAGAGAAATCATCATAGAGGATATTGATCCGTTGGTTTATGTTAGATCATGCATGAAAAACTAAGAAACATGAAAGTTAATAAGATGGACATTAAAGTTTTGAAAACTGAAAAACACGAAAATAAAAATTGAAAATCGAACAGTCATAACTTTCAATGTATAATGAATTCTTAAGTGTGGTTGGTCTTGATGGATAGATATATGAGTCCTTGAAACACTCCAACAATAATTTCACTAGAATTCCTTGTAGATTAATTGTTTATGATAATTTTTCTACCAAACTAGGGAAATTTGAAAAAATTGGCCAAACCTCATGCCCTAAATTTTTGGATAACTGTTTTGGCCACTTAAAATGTGAAATAAATTAAAGTCTTCTGGTGATCAATACTTTATACTATAATGTAAGTCTAGTCCAAAAATGAGCTCAATCAAACTTCGGATGAGTTAGATATGACTAAAATAAAATTAGGTTTTCAAAAAATAAAACTGTCATATCTAGAGTTTTGCAACTCAGATGGTGATTATTTTTTACTGGAATAACTCTCCGATATAAGGGAGATATTGTCCAAATTTGATGATTTTTGGAATTAATCTCAAATTATGAAAAATCTATTAATTTTGAATAGAAATGACCCTTTTAAAAATAATAAATAAAGCTAAAAAATATATAAATTATTTTTACGTGTACTTTTTTTTTAACTTATTAAGTGGGACCAAGAGGATAAAAAATAATAAAATGATTATGGAGGCTTAATGGAAAAATGAGGGTTAAGCAAATTCAAGAGAAATTAAATCAGGTAAAGACGTAATTATAATATTTTAAGTTGTCGGCTAAAACTCATCAAAATAGGACGTATGAGACCAAGTAAGGATAATTAGACATTTTTATGTCGACGTTATAATAATGATGCGAAGTAAGGCTGTAAACGAGCCAACACAGTTCAAGCTCGATTCGGGCTCGATTTGAAAAATACGAGCGAAACTCGGATTCGTTAATAATATGATCCAAATCTGAGCATTAAAAATAGTTTGAATACAAATATGAGTAGAATATGAGCAAGGTTATACTCGACTTGTTTAAAATTCAAACTACTCGAATTATTGATTGTGATTCGATACATACTCGGTTAATACATATTCGATTAGATGTTCGATACATTCTTTTATAATATATAAAATTTAAATCAAATTAGGATAATTAGTTATTATTTTGTTTTAATTTTAATTTAATTGTGATTTTATATTTGTAAAGTGTAATAATAAATATATTTTCTCATTTTTAAATAAAGTAACAAATTTAATTTATAATTATATTTATTATAAAACTAGTTATTATGTGGAGACTCGAATTCGAGCTTGAATTTGAAACTCGCGAGTAATTTGAATAAATATTCGAGTCGAGTCAAATTGAATTTGAGTAATAAATATTCCAGTCGAGTCGAATCTGAGTAGTATTTAAAAGAAATAATTACGGATGCAAGTTACGATTAAGTACTGACGATAATTACTAATAAGTAATAATAAAGTTAATTAAGTAAATTCTTATGAATGTTGTAAGTAATTTTTTGGAGTAAGTTAGTAATGTAATCGAGGAAAGTGTACCAAGCATATGCAAGTTTTAAACTTACGCAAAATTTTAATATTTGTGCAAATTCCCGCACTTGTGTGCATTTGATTGTAGTTCTATTATATATTGAACTGTTTTTATTCCTTAAAAAGTTATTGTTTATTAATGAACTGTTTTGAGATACGAGTCGATGTCAATTGTTTCAACTAGACATGAGATGATAAATTTTTGACTTGTTAATTTTTTTTTGAAGCTATTTAAAGTTAATCCAATCCTAATTGTTTTGTTGCAGACTCGTATGATAAGACTGAAATGAGCAACCCTAATAAAGGGGATATTTAATGTCGGGTAATTGACTTGACGCTTATGCGCGTAATAATAATGTTTTGCATAAGTACGATAGGTTGATCTCCTAAAGTATTGTAAATAGTTTAATAGTATATGTAATGTTACACAAATTGGAAAGAGTTCATAGTTTTATACTCCCTCCGTCCCATGATAAAAGTCTTGGTGGACTTTTCACTCATATTAAGAAGAGAATTGAATTGACAAAATTGTCCATAATAATATGTCATTAATTATTTTCAATGTAGGTGAGAGAGTGACTTTCTAGCTATTCAATTCAAAATATTTCTCTCCATACTGATTATGTGACGCCCCCGAAATAAGTATACATCACCCATCTTGGGTCGCTAGAAAATACACTATTGACAACTCTATTTATATAACTGTCGTATGAAATACGACGACACATATACTGTGAGTTTCAATACAAATATTACAACGTATATAATACAACAATATTTATACTCAAATTATTACAATGCCATATAAAGTACAGCAACAAATATTTAAAGTCTACAAAGGAATACAAGAAGATTTCTATTATCCTCATTCTAATGCGGTGTATTTTTGACGCTTTCAAGGTCGGGTCCTCATCACCCTATAGTTGTTCACCAAAATCAATTAGTAAATGATGTATAAAATATGTCACACACATTTTATTATTCTCAATAAAATTATTATGCCACAGCGTTTCATAGTTTGATTAGGCTTGTGACTAATTCGTATCACCACTTTATACCCATGTTCTCTCTGCTAGTCCCAGCTACACATTTATTACCTGAAATGGGTGGTAAAGTAAAAGGGTGAGCACAAATAGCCTAGTAAAAAATATCATGACTTAAGATAATTAAATTATAAAAAGAATTTAGATATTTAGAACATATGGTAGAAGATAAAAGTTTTCAACCATAATAGCAGCGGAATCAACAATCTATTAGAAGAGTCAAGTAGAACATAATGTCTACTATCTCCTCTAGAATAAAAGTTCATCGTTAATATTTCATTCATGTAATACTCATCAACAGTTCTTTGTTATACCCAAGACAAAGAGAACTCTCATCACCTGTCTTCACTTGAACCACCACATATTATAATTAAATCACAATTCATATTTATAATCAAGTAAATCAACAGTCCAACTTTGCACTACATGCCAAAGATATACAACTGTAAAACCAATAACCAACAGTCCATCTTTGCACTACAGGCCAAAGATATACAACTGTAAAACCAATAACCAACAGTCCATCTTTGCACTACAGGCCAAAGATATACAACTGTAAAACCAATAATGTTGAGACTCAGCTTAATAGTATCACGACCACGAATTATCCATGCACTACGGGCCAAGGATATTCGTGTTTTCAATTACGGTCATGGTTATATCGAATAATCCCTGGTCATAATCATACCAAGTCCATCTATGCACTACTGCCCATAGATGACTTTCACACAATATAAGCATGAGAATTATGACAATGATATATATAATGAATAAACATAAATCATCAGAATAATAAGATAACATAGATATTAGTGATTTTCAACTTAATTATCCAGAGTCCAAATTGATAACATAATAATAGATGAATCACAAACTATTAAGGATATTCTAATCCTTTCAGGACTTTTCACCATTTAATGATAAACTGAATAAACGAATGATAATATCTTACCATAACATGGAGTATGAAAGAAAATGATATTCCTTTTACCATAAAAATGATACCCTCTTACCACAATAATGATATCCATTACCTTAGCATGTGACTTGATTCTGCTTTATGTGAAATTGATCAACATAAACAATGCTTACATTCCTTATCTACACTTGAAGTAACATTATACTTAATAGAAATACTCACAATATTGTACTCACAATATTGTTGTAAAAGAATTCTATATTTTTAGTGTAGTGATGGTGTGTGTTTAGTTACTCAACCGAGCAACCTATTTATATTAAAAATTTAGTAAACAACTAGCACACATGCTTTGACAAAATAACTAAATGAGGTATATAATAATGGTAGTGGAATTTATGGTCCCGCAGAAAAAATTAAATCAACTTGTACACGTTTTAACAAAATTTGTTCTATAATAGAGTTGTGGTCCATACTACTTTAGAAAAAAGTAGAGTGTCGGCAAGTCCTGCCAAACTTACTTTTGTAAAAAAAAAAATAATTGAACAAACACATGTATATCATACTTATCTTTAATCAACACCCTTTTCAATTTTTGAACCATTATTCACAATTATTAACATAGACTCTCAATACTGTTAACTGGTTTAATTATATCATATAAAATAATATGAGTCATTGTGTAATAATTACTGCGGTAATTATTGAAATAAATACCGAGTGACTTCTTACGTAAGAATCAAATCAATACCATACTTATAAACAATTTAAATTCTATTAAAAGTAAGGATCAACATCAAATTATAATTATCTCGAATAACATATACACCAACTAATAATTTATTATTCATTTAAGTTGTCTTTATTTATCGCATAATATCATTATATTTAATAATGTTCATGTTTTACAACTTAGAACAACATTTTTTATCGTCGAAAACATTACACGTTGCATACGTGCATGCCCGACGTCCTCTGATTGCCTCTGAATGCACATCAGTCCCTAAAATAGACATTTTAGGCCTTGATAATGACCTCAAATCTCAACACATAAAGAATTAAAGTTTTAGGTCTACTCGTTATCTTTCCGAATCATCCTGAATCACCTCAATCGGAGTTCGTATGAAAAAGTTATGCCCCATTTACTAAAGGATGTCCGAACAGATTTTGGCTCAACACTTGACCAGCGCCTAGGCGCCCAAATTTGGCCTTGGGCTAGCGCCTAGGCACCCAAGAACAGATTCTAAGCACCGAGCCTAGTGCCTAGGCGCTCGACCTTTGGCACTTAACTCCAATTTTTTAGATTTTTCAACTTTTGACACACATACTTCAAATCTTCATAACTTCTTCATCCGTTATCGAAATTAGTCCGTTTTCGAGGCTATGGAAAGCTTGTAACATGCTATACAAAACCCCCATGATTTCATAATTTTCCCGATTCATTAATTATTCCAAAATTTGGCTTCTAAGTCCCCCAAGACTAAGTTTTTCATCGCTTAACATGTTTTACGAAAACTTTCATCACAACTTCAATTTAAACTATTTGTAGTTCTTTCAAATTAGAATATTTCCATAACTTTTTAATCTATAGATCCTCCTTCTCAGATTTTACACATAAATCAACCATCAACATGTAAGACCCCAATTTTTATAAATAAAGATGAATTTTCTATAAATATCATTTTTAAATATTATGGAGTTAATTTGATATAATGTTATAGTTGTGGGTAATATTTATAAATTTTACAAAGTACGCAAGTTGTTATATAATATTCGATTGGTCGGGGAATATTCGTTTTAACAGGGAATATTCGTACAACGACACAATCATTGGTGGACCCCACAACGGAATTATTGTCGGATTGAGAAAACGACAAAAATATTTTATTAAAAATAACGGCGGAAGTTTTACCATTGTTACTGTTGAACTACTCGGTAGTAAAAGTACAGTAATACGTGTGGTTGCATAGTAGCACACAGTATTAATTATTAATGCTTATGTGAGAAGTCACTCAGTTTGATTCCATTATTGTCAGTTAATAATATGAATTATTTAGCGATAATGACGTTTTGTTTTATTCGTATTATTAACGTAATAAAACAGAAACATCTTTTTATATAAAACAAAATACTTTATTAAAGTTATTCTATAAATAGAATATATTATATTTTATTTAAAAGATTTTTCTTTAAATATGGACCGTCAGATTAAAGTAATCAATCTGGACCGTTCATGGATTAGTTACTATGCATTCTATTTTTCTATAAATAGCAGCTCATTCCTTCATTATTTCTTACGAATTCACTGAACTCTAGAGAGAGAAACTATAGAGAGAAACTATAGAGAGAGAGAATAAGAGTATTCTGCTACTTAACTACTTCCTTACTTCAGCTCTTCTTTAAAACGGTAAGGGGTGTTATTCTTTCTTATTCATGAAGAGAACTTCTGTTATTCCATTCTTTATTATTCTGTTGGAATAACCAGTATATGCGGTCTACCCTATACTTGGTGACATTCTTCTATTATTCTGTTGGAACATCTTGTCTGTGTGTTTTACACCAGACCTGGTTTCGTTTTTATTATTATTCTGTTGGAACATCCTGTCTGTGTGTTTTACACCGGATCTGGTTCCGTTTTTATTATTATTCTGTTGGAACATCATGTCTGTGCTTTTATGCCGGACCTGGTTCCATTATTTATTATTCTGTCGGAATATCCTGTCTGTGCGTTTACGCCGGACCTGGTTCCATTATTTATTATTCTGTTGGAATAACCTGTCTGTGCGGTCTATCGCATGCATGGTGATTTCTTTTGTTATTCCTTTCTTTATTATACTCAGTTGGTTAAGTTTTGACTTCTATACTCCACGAAATTTGTGGAATATCCTTGATAATTGCGTTTCATCCAGTATCTTTTCATGAAAATATTCTCCTGATCATTCTTGAATTATACTCCACCAAGCAGTATCATGTTGACAATTTGGACGTTGTTAATTCTTGGATAAATTAATTCTTGAACTTGTTTTATTGAATTCTTATATCATTGTCATCATCCTCATGTTTATATTCTGTTGAAAGTCATCTGTGGCCTGTAGTGCATAGATGGACTTGGTATGATTATGACCAGGGATTATTCGGTGTAATCATGACCGTAATGTTACAAATGATGTGGTAAAAGTCCTCATTGGCCCGTAGTGCATTGATGGACAGTTGTTGGCATGATCATGACCATTAATGAATATACGAATATCCTTGGCCGTAGTGCAGGGGTGATTCGATGATGTGGATTAATTTATTAAGCTGAGTCTCAGCGATCACAGTGTTGGAAAAATTTTTAAATCATAAAAGATAGTAGAATTTATTTTCTACTTGACTCTTTTAATGGATTGCTTATTCCGCTACAGTTAAACTTGATGTCTATTGTATTTTATCAGTTTAACATTGTTGAAGGCTAATGATAATTTATTCTGCATTATCTTAGTCATAATATTTCTTACTGGGCTAGTTGAGCTCACCCTTTCTTTCACTGTTCTCTTCAGGAAATGAGAACGTAGCTGGGGCAAGTCGGGGAACGGAGTGATGGTCCGAATGATAGTATTAGTTAGTAGTCCTCACTATTCTATGTAATGGTGTGTTAATAAATGCAACGAGGACTCCTTTTGAGTATGAATACTCTCTAGAAGATAATATTTGTATTCAAACTCACAGTTTATGTTTTGTCGTATTGTACATGACAGTTGTAGTAGTAAGTTGTATTTGTATTCTGTACTATGTATCTGACGACCCAAGATGGGTGATGTATACCTATTTTTGGGGGCGTCACACAACACTTTTACGAATTTGATTTAAGTCCTCAACATAACTTTTGTTCATCCTCAAACATATGCCCAACTTTTTGAACTTAAATTCTATTATGACAAGGATTAAACATAAAATCTTTATCATATACTTCCCTATTACTTTGGATCCATCATGATCCCCTATAACCCAACTTTAAACAAATCAAACTCTTAGAAAAATTAAAGAGATGAAAACTTTTGGTTTTACCTTTTGATTTCTTATTCTTCCTTCATGCTTCCATGGTTTCATCTTCTTCTTTCTTCCTTTCTTTCTTTCCTTCTCTTTCCTTTCTCTCTTCTCTCTTTTCTTCTTCTGAACATGGCTACGGAAGGGAGTGTGTGAAAAATGAAGAGTAAAATGTTGATTTTGCCTTATTAGGCTTAATCACTTCCAACACTAAGGTCCCATCTCCCATCTTTTCCTCCTTAATTTCCAAGATGTCCATTTCTTTGTTCCCCCCATAATTTCCCACTCACATTACTCTTATTATTAGACATCAACACTTAGACGCCCACATGGGCTGCTTTCTAGAAGAATTAAATCCCTATCCTCTTTTATTAACTCACTTATCCATTTAATTGTCCTTTTGACCGTCTACCAATTTAACATTTTACAGTTTTAGAATAATAATCATAAATTAAATTAAACTTTCATTTTATAAAAGTCGGGGTTTTACATATTAAATATGGAGAGAGAATTAGAATAAGAAAAGTATGAGATATTTAATGCTACGGGCATAATAGGAAAAAATATGTAAAAATTTAGTTATTAAAGGAAAGTAAACATTTAACATGGGACTACCCAAACTAGTAATAAGAACTTTTATCATGGGACGGAGGGAGTAATTGTTGAATATTAAAAGAGTTCACGGTCTTTACGACAACTCAACATGATGTTAAAAGTTTTAAATTAAAAGAATCTTTTTATTTCCTATTTATTTATATTGTTGAATAAATTGTTGAAGACTTCTGAAAGCTTTTCCTTCTATTCACCACTATTCACTATTTCGAGTCGAATTCGAGTATCTCTCTGTTCGCTCTGGTTCGACTCGTTTACACCTTTAATGTGAAGTGACGATTAATATTGAGTAAAAGAAATAATTACGGATGCAAGTTACGATTAAGTGCTGACGATAATTACTAATAAGTAATAATAAAGTTAATTAAGTAAATTCTTATGAATGTTGTAAGTAACTTTTTGGAGTAAGTTAGTAATGTAATCGAGGAAAGTGTACCAAGCATATGCAAGTTTTAAACTTACGCAAAATTTTAATATTTGTGCAAATTCCCGCACTTGTGTGCATTTGATTGTAGTTCTATTATATATTGAACTGTTTTTATTCCTTAAAGTTATTGTTTATTAATGAACTGTTTTGAGATACGAGTCGATGTCAATTGTTTCAACTAGACATGAGATGATAAATTTTTGACTTGTTAATTTTTTTTGAAGCTATTTAAAGTTAATCCAATCCTAATTGTTTTGTGGCAGACTCGTATGATAAGACTGAAATGAGCAACCCTAATAAAGGGGATATTTAATGTCGGGTAATTGACTTGACGCTTATGCGCGTAATAATAATGTTTTGCATAAGTACGATAGGTTGATCTCCTAAAGTATTGTAAATAGTTTAATAGTATATGTAATGTTACACAAATTGGAAAGAGTTCATAGTTTTATACTCCCTCCGTCCCATGATAAAAGTCTTGGTGGACTTTTCACTCATATTAAGAAGAGAATTGAAATGACAAAATTGTCCATAATAATATGTCATTAATTATTTTCAATATAGGTGAGAGAGTGACTTTCTCGCTATTCAATTCAAAATATTTCTCTCCATACAGATTATGTGACGGCCCCGAAATAAGTATACATCACTCATCTTGGGTCGCTAGAAAATACACTATTGACAACTCTATTTATACAACTGTCGTGTGAAATACGACGACACATATACTGTGAGTTTCAATACAAATATTACAACGTATATAATACGACAATATTCATACTCAACTTATTACAATGCCATATTGTGACGCCCCCAAAATAGGTATACAACACCCATTATGAGTCGCCAAAATACATGGTACAGAAATAACTACATCTTTACTGTTACAACATAAGAACTGTGAGTTTAAATACAAATATTGTCATCTAGACAATATCCACACTCAAATAAGTCCTCATCACAATTATTGATACATTATTTCACAAAAAAGGTGAGGACTACTAAAATAACTTCTAGAACCATCATTCCATACCCCGACTAGTACTCGCTACATTCTCGCCTCCTGAGAAAAATGGAACAAAAAGGAAAAGGGTGAGCTCAACTAGCCCAGTAAAAAACATTATGACTAAGATATTACAGAACAAATTATCGTTAGTCTTCAACAGGGAAAAATCTAATAGAATACAATAGACAACAAGTTTTAAATCAATAACTGCAGCGGAAACAGCAAACCATTAGAAGAGTCAAGTAGAGAATGAGTTCTACTATCTTCTAAGATTTAAAAGTCCATCATCAATATTTTATCCCTGTAATAACAATCAATAACCATCTTTAATCAAATATTCATCTTTGCACTACAGGCCAAAGATATTCATTTGTATCACCAGTCGGTCATGTTCATCTCAACACCTGTTCATCTTTGCACTACGGGCCAAAGATATTCATTAGTTAATCATTCATCTTTGCTCTACAGGCCAAAGATATTCAGTAATATCATCATTTAGGACTGAGGATGATGAAAAAATATCTTAAAGAAAACGAATCCAGTGAAACAAAATAACAAATATTAAGGATTCGTATTTCGATTTATCCATGTCTAAAAATACCTTATAATTATTTATAGTGAAGTAAAATTCAAGAATGATCAAAACATGGATACAATCAAAGCTAGTACCCAGAATAGATATTTTGGACGAAAAGAAGAAAATTTCATTTTCGGTGAATAGTAACTCGTGAATAGTAACTCATGAATAGTAACTCATGAATAGTAACCCCGACGTGAAAAGTTCTAAATTTGATAAAAATTTCCAACCAATATTTTGGCATAATGATATTGAAGAAATAATATCATTTTTGAATAAAATAACATCCCTTACCTCGTAAAGACAGTACTTCTGGTCGGAATACCGGTATAAGACTGAAAGAAACTTGCTCTGATGAATAGAAACTCTCAAAGTATCTAAATACTCACAAAATACACTCAATAATCTAGAGAGAGAAAGAGAAAAAACTTGTTTCTGGTGTGATTTTCAATTCTAACTTGAGCACCTATTTATAGGAAAATGCTAGAACGCCAAAGGAGACTAAATAATAAAATATTATAATTACAAAACTCATTTCTATGCATGCCAATTCAGCCACGAGCCATCCTTGACCCAAATTAGCAGCCCACATGTGTTAGAATAAAAGTGGGTCCCACCCATAATTAATAAAAATTATTTTATTTTCCAAAACTTTAATAATTCATAGAAAATAACCCTTTTATCAGAAAATTCAAATCTCGCTACTTTTTATAGGAAATTCAATTCTCTACAACTTTGCAGAAGAAAGTTTTTTCAAATTCCAAACAGAAGTTGACCGAAATCCATAAACGGGCGATTTTACAGGCTATAATCAAATTTCAGTCAAGAAATGGGGTCTACCGACACACAAAACACGTGTTAATCATTTAATACAAAAAAAATACTCTTCCTCCTCATATACTCATATATCCCACATTCATTGTAAAACTATCACCATTATTATATTATTAAATAAATTATTTTATCAGAAAAGATAAAATATCATTTTTTTAATAATTGTCACTTAAAAATTTTCTCCATCTATATCCACATAAAATTAATATTTTCCTCATCATATAAATCAATAATTAATTATTCACAAATAATATTACAGAATCACATTACTGGCAACCAGGCAATTCTCAGGAAAGAGGGGGCTTTCCAATAAGGATTTCTCCATACTGGCGCGCAATTAGATGACCAAACCTCTCCTTATACAGAACTTTCTAGACATTACCAATAATGTTATCTAATAATATTATTCAAATAATATGAATTATTGATCTGATAATGGGAAATACTGTGTAGTGACAATTATTGAAACAACCGTAATATAAAATATCAACGCAGCAATTATTGAATCAATAAAATAAAATACTGAACAGTAATTATTGTAACCATTATTGAGTAGTGCCTTCTTACGTAAGAATCAATAATTGGTGCAATACAGTGTGCTACTGTGCAACAACGCGTATTACTGTGTTTTAACCACCGGGTATTCTAACAGTATTAACGGTAACAACTACGCCGTTATTTATAAACAACTTATACTTGTCGTTTTCTTCATCCAATCGCTTTCCGTTATGGGGCCCACAAAAGACTGCACCGTCGTACGAATATTCCCCGACAGAAAGAATATTCCACGACCAAACGAATATTCCCCGACAACAATGAATATTTTATAACCACCTGCTTATTTGAAATATTTGCGTATTTTACCCATAACTAACCTCGTTAATCAATTTAACCCTTACTATTTCAAAATAATAAATAGAGGGAATTTAAATTTCATTTAATAATAATTTGGGGTCTTACAACCTCCACTCCTTATGAAATTTCGTCCTCGAAATTGACGTACGTACCTGGTGTTTCGAAAAGATGAGGATACCTCACTTTCATTTCCGTTTCTAACTCCCAGGTCATTTCCTCAATAGCATGGTTTCTCCACAAAACTTTTACTTGTGGTATGACCTTCGTGCGTAGGACATGCTCCTTTCTATCTAAAATCTTGACAGGTACCTCCTCGTACGTTAAGTCTTCAGATATCTTGTCTGGTTCTAACTCAATAACGTGGTCTGGGTCTTTCACATATTTACGTAACATAGATATATGAAAAACATTATGAACACGAGACATACTTGGAGGTAACGCGAGTCTATAGGGCACATTTCCTATTCGGTCAAGAATCTCAAATGGACCAATAAATCGTGGATTGAGCTTTCCTCTCTTCCCAAATCTTGTAACTCCTTTCCATGGAGCCACACGCAACAATACATGATCCCCAATGTCAAATTCTACGTCCTTTCGATGAAGATCCGCATAACTCTTTTGTCGATCCTGTGCCGTTTGTATACGTTGTTGAATCGTTTGGATCTTCTCTGTAGTCATTCGTACCAACTCTGGTCCTAGCAACGTTGCTTCTCCCACCTCATCCCAACATACTGGAGAGCGACACTTTCGTCCATATAATGCTTTAAATGGGGTCACACCTATACTTGCCTGATAACTGTTATTGTAGGAGAATTCCACTAATGGTAGGTACTTATCCCAACTCCCTTTGAAATCTAGGACACAAAGTCTTAATAGATCTTCAAGGGTTTGAATAGTCCTCTCTGATTGTCCGTCCGTTTGAGGATGGTATGCCAAACTAAATCGTAAATCTGTGCCCATAGCTTTTTGCAAGCTAACCCAAAATCTTGAAGTAAATCTTGGGTCACGATCCGAAACTATGGATACTGGCATGCCATGCAGTCTCACAATCTCATCTACGTATATACGAGCAAGACGTTCAAGGGAATAAGTCTCCCGTATCGGCAAGAAATGAGCAGACTTAGTTAATCTATCAACAATAACCCAAATAGCATTTATGCCTTGAGAAACCGTGGGAAGACCCGTAACGAAATCCATGGTAATGTGTTCCCACTTCCATTTCGGAATCTCAAGTGGTTGCAATGGACCCTTTGGCACTTGATGTTCCGCCTTTACAAGTTGACAAGTTAAACACCTCGAGATAAACTTTGCAATCTCTCTCTTCATATTATTCCACCAAAATGTATGTCGAAGATCACGATACATTTTGGTACTTCCAAGATGGATTACAAATGGTGTATTGTGTGCTTCCATCATGATCTTGTACTTCAAATCAGAATCGTTAGGAACACAAAGTCTGGAGTGGACTCGAAGTATTCCTTCTTCATCGATTCTTGCTTCTGAAATAGCACCTTCTTGCACTTTCTTTTTCATACGCATCAGCTCCGGGTCTGTGGTTTGAGCAACTTTAACTTTATCAATTAAAGTTGGTTCTATGCATATACTTGACATCATCGCACTCGTTCCTGCATAAGATCTTCTGCTCAACGCGTCAGCTACCACGTTTGCTTTTCCAGGATGGTATTGAATAGTGTGGTCGTAATCTTTCAACAGCTCGAGCCAATGTCGTTGCCGCATGTTGAGTTCTTTTTGAGTGAAGAAATATTTGAGGCTTTTATGGTCTGAATAAATCTCCACTTTCTCCCCATATAGATAGTGCCTCCAGATCTTTAGCGCGAAAACGACTGCTGCCAACTCTAGATCATGAGTAGGATAATTTCTCTCATATTCTTTAAGTTGTCGCGAGGCATAGGCTATAACTTTTTCACGTTGCATGAGAACACATCCTAGCCCTTTGCCTGAAGCATCGCTGTAGATAACAAATCCATCCGAACCAGATGGTATGGTCAAAACAGGTGCCGAAATGAGTCTCCTCTTAAGCTCTTGAAAACTCTTCTCGCATTCCTCGCTCCATACGAATTTGATATCTTTCCGAGTTAGCTGAGTTAACGGGGTAGCGATTCGAGAAAACCCTTCCACGAATCTCCGATAATAACCAGCTAAGCCCAGAAAGCTACGTACTTCAATCACCGTCTTTGGTTTCTCCCAACTTTGTATTGCTTCAATCTTCGCCGGGTCAACAGATACTCCATGTTTTGACACCACGTGCCCTAGGAATGCCACTTCCTCAAGCCAAAACTCGCACTTCTTCAACTTAGCATATAACTTGTTTTCACGCAGCCTTTGGAGTACCAGCTTCAAATGATGCTCATGATCTTCACGGCTTTTGGAATATATGAGGATGTCATCAATAAAGACAACAACGAACTGATCCAAATAATCCTTGAATACTCGGTTCATCATATCCATGAAAGCCGCAGGAGCATTAGTCAATCCAAAAGACATGACTAGGAATTCATAATGCCCGTACCGAGTTCTGAAGGCAGTCTTTGGAATATCCTCAGTTTTAACCTTCAGCTGATGATATCCAGAACGAAGATCGATCTTTGAAAAGAATTGTGCTCCTTGTAACTGGTCAAACAGGTCATCAATACGAGGTAGCGGATACCTATTCTTAATAGTGACATGGTTTAACTCTCGGTAATCAATACAAAGTCGCATACTCCCATCTTTCTTCTTTACAAATAAAACAGGAGCACCCCAAGGAGATGTACTAGGACGAATGAAAGCGATGTCCAACAATTCTTGTAGTTAGACCTTTAACTTCTGAAGTTCAATAGGAGCCATTCGATATGGGGTTTTAGAATTGGGCTTTGTACCAGGTTCAAGATCAATAAAGAATTCAATTTCACGTTTCGGGGGTAGACCGGGAAGTTCTTCAGGAAATACGTCAGGAAAGTCAATAACCACAGGAATATTATTCAAATTTGACGTGTCTTTATTCAAATCCATAACATGGGCTAAGAAAGCATGACATCCGTTTTTTAATAAACGAATGGCTTTATGGCTTGATATAACAGTGATTGATTTTAATGGCTTAGTTGCTTGAATTCGTACAACAGGTTGGTTAGGAATATGAAAACTAACAACCTTACGAAAACAATCAATTTTGGCATGATGAGGAGTTAACCAATCAATCCCTAAAATCACATCAAAAGCAAGTATCTTTAAAGAGATAAGGTCAACAGGTAATGTGATGGTGCCAACTTGGATCAAACAAGATTTATAAACAGTGGATGTGATGAAAGTTTCTCCTAACGGAGTTTCCACAGATAAATCAAAGTCTAACTTCTCCGGAGTCAAGTTTAAACGTTGAGCACAAGCAGGAGAGATAAAAGAATGGGTAGAACCGGTATCTAATAAGGTATAAACTTCACATGAATTTATGATTAGCTTACCCGTGATCACCTCGTTTGGGTTCCTCGCATGTTGACCAGTCACGACAAACGCTCTTCCAGGAACTGTTGACTTTATCTTTTCTGGGGCAGCTTTTTGAGTCACCATCCCCGCTGGACTTTGTTTTGCTACAGTGTAATCTCGAGCGATATGTCCTTCCTTTCCACAATTATAACATACCTTAAACTGTTGTGGGCAGTTTGGGCTGACATGTCCTTCTTTTCCGCACTTATAGCATATAACCGGTGGTCGTTCTCCTCCCTTGGAACCAGTTGTTGCTGGTACTGACGTCTTCATATTGTCATTGTTGAATCTCCTCTTTTTAAAATCTCCTCCCGACTCGCTTCTTCTATTTTCATAGCCACGATTACCACCATAGTGGTTGCCGTTCTTGTCTGTATTTTTCTTTCTCCGCTGGTTATCATTGCTCTGATGACTGTTGTCACCGATATGATCCTGGTTGTGGTCCCTCAGTTGACCGTACTCGTTATCTCGCTCTAATAATTGAGCCCTGTTGACAACATCTGAATAGAGAGAAAATTTATGAGAAATGAGATATTGACGTATGCCGGGTTTCAAACCTCTCAGAAACATTCTCGTCATACGTTCCTCATTCTCCACTAGGAGTGAGCATTCGGATAATAACCGAACCGAATTAAGATTTCGGTTATACCCGTAAACCGAAACTAACCTGTTTTAAGTATCCGAACACATAACCGTAATATGTAATAACCGAATTACCGAATTACCGAATAACCGAATAGGTTATTCGGTTATTCGGTTAATAACCGAATTTAAAAGGCTTGCAATTTGTCAAATAACAGCAGTGCTGTAGTCCTGTGAATTGATTCAATTGAAAGACAGTCCAGAAATTGAAACTTGAAAGACAGTCTACCACAGTCCACATATTACACAAACAACTGCCATAAGTCTACCACATCACATATTATCCATAAGTCTACCACATCACATATTACACAAACATTATGCAGTCCACTAAGTCCAGTGCCAGACTGCCAGTCCAGTGAATTGAAGAGTTTACATAGAGGTTCTTAATGCCATTTGAAGAGTTTACGTTGAAGAATTGAAGAGTCCAGTGAATCACTTTTGTCAACCCCGTCAAGCATCAGGAGACATCACTGCATTATATCAAAAAAAAAACATTACTAAATATCAACATGGAATTGAATTACTAAACCAACCTCACTGCAATTGAATTGATTTTTATAGCCTTACTAAACCAACATCACTGCATTACTAACATGTTTATGCTTATGGCATTCAATTCTGCAACATCACTGCATTACTAACATGTTTTGGATGAACAATTTGTGTAAATTTTGAGAAACATGGAATTGATGCAGAAAACAGTAACTATAAATTAAATATCAAGAAGTAGACAATAAAAAATGACATATATAGTATAGTTTGACAAAAGTTTACCTCTGAGATTAGCAACATTATTTCTATTTCCTAGTAATGAAATGCCATGAACATCGATCATATCCTATAAAATAGGAGTATAAAATTTGTGGTTGTAGATAAACAGTTAAACACATCATGCATATATACATTGAATTCATATTAGATAGCAAATATAGCAATAATGAATCAAAAGATGAATTTACCTCATTAATCAAGTTGAGTCGTGGTCCTCGTGGAAACATTGGCATCATTAGTAGCAAGGCTCAACTTGGAAATTGCTGAAAAATGAAAAATATAATTAAACACATTATTTTTATAAATTGTTTTATTAGTTCAATAAAATAAACATAAACAATAATTATTACCACACTCAAGTTTATCGGCAAAGTCGTTATCTTCCTCCACATCAATGCAATTCTTCTTTTTAATCCAATCTTGAGCACATATGAGAGCTTCCACCATATTAGGAGACAATGAACTTCTAAATGAATCAAGAATGCGCCCCCCCGTGCTAAATGCGGATTCCGAAGCAACAGTAGAAATGGGAATAGCCAACACATCACGAGCAAGACGTGAAAGGATAGGGAATCTTGCACTATTTGCTTTCCACCACACCAAAATATCGAAAGACTCATCGGCTTCTTCCACATCTTCACTTAAATATTTGTCCAACTCCGATTTTTCTCCAAGTATCACTCCGGTCCGACGCTTTTTGAACTTATCCATAAGTCTATTTGTATTTTGGGATTCCATTGAATTAGAACCCTGAGATGACATATTACTTAAACTTGATGTGCCACTTGGCCCACTTTCGTGAGTTGAATACTTTTTTTTGTACTCATTAAACATATCTTCCATTGCTTTCTTCACACCATCGGCAATCTCTATCCCCGTGGCCCTATTCCTTGCTTGATATTCTAAATCCCTATCTTCATTGTCAATATCAAAATGAAGATCTACTCCCATACCTACCAACGGATCTTCAACTTCAATTTCATCATCTCCATACATTTCGTCTAAAACAAATTGAACAAAACTCAACTTAGACCGAGGATCAAGCACAGCGGGAATATACAACAACATATTCATCTTTGTAACATTTCCCCAATACTTATCATATTTTCTTTTCATTGCTTTGGCCATTTGTTTCAATTCTCTATCATTGCTTCTTTCCCACTCACTCAAAATAACATAAGTTTCACTGATTTCATGAAATGCAGTATTTGATGTGACATAAGATGAGCCGGAAATACGCACAGTGAGATTATAAAAATGTTCTAAGAATCTCACAAACAATTTAGCCCTATTCCAATCCGAGTCCGTTGGAATATCTTGGCCCCCCATCTCTTTTACAAAGCCATGATCTTCAAATCCATATCGATCAAAAGCTTCTTTGTACTTTAAGGCTGAACTTAACATCAAGTAAGTAGAGTTCCATCTAGTTGGGCAATCTAGACTTAAGCCTTTCTTGTCTTGAATACCACAATACTCAATACAGTCCTTAAATGATTTGACCCTAGCCGGGGATTGTTTTGCATACTTCACTGCACGCCTTACATTCTCAACAGATTTCTCAATCAACTTCAACCCATCATTCACAACAAGATTAATAATGTGAGCTATACATCTCATGTGAATGAACTTACCACCCAAGACATTGGTTTTCCATAATGAACATCTCTCTCTCAAGTAAGCAGCTGCTGTATCATTTGAGCTAGCATTATCTACAGTGAGTGTCATAACTTTAGAAAGTCCCCACTCTTTTAGACAAGACTCAACCATTTCCCCAATGTCCTTCCCCTTATGACTTGTGATGGTTTGAAAATTTAAGATTTTCTTATGCAATTTCCAATTTTCATCAATAAAATGGGCAGTAACACACATATAATTCAAGCGTTGATTGGAAGTCCAAGAATCAGTAGTGAGGCAAACACGTTCACAATTTTTTCTAAGGAATGTTTTCAGCTTAATTTTCTCATTATCATACAAACGAATGCAGTCTCTAGCAAATGTAAAACGTGAAGGCAACTGAAACCTAGGACATGCAACTTGCATAAGTCGTTTAAAACCATCTTTCTCAACATGTTTGAAAGGAAGCTCATCTACAATAAGATGGTAAGTAACGGCTGCCCTAACAACTTCTTGGTCAAACCTCCAAGTGGTGAGTGTACCCTCACATGCCCCTCCCTCCCGTTCACCCTCTTTAATTCCTACAAGTTGGGGTTGAGCTTTATCCATGTTGATGGGATTTTTTTTACAAGTTCTAAAGTGATTTCTTAAAGCAGTAGTACCATTTGAAGATGAATCAGCAGCTAATTCTTTTCCACAATAAGTACACTTACCTTTGATGACATTACCATCATTATCTTTAACTGGAATGAAGTGCCCCTCAGTCCACACCTTGGATCTAGGTGCCATCCTCTTTCTTTGCAGCTTTACATTTTCTGACTGTCCAGTACTCTTTGTAGTTGCGGGGGCGGGGGTGGGGGTGGGGGTGGGAACACTGTCACCCCCCTCTTTCTCATGTCCAATTGCATCAAGGTCATCAAGGTCAGGTTCGTCTGTATCATCCACCATATGCAAATCATTTAAAATACTTCTTGACATCATCTGAAAATTTCAAACAAATTACATTAACAACGAAAGTTTAAAAAGTTTATATAAATCAAAAACTTCAAGCAATATTCAAGCATAAATCAAGTGACTCTGTTAATTTAAAAAACAATCAGCTATCATGAAATAAGCTATTGTTCTTGAAGTGAATGTCAATGCATGTTAATAATTTTCTTATTCACAAGTGACTCTGTTAAGTTAAAAAACACTTGGTCCAACTATCATACACTTGGTCCAGCACCAGCAGATAACTAACCAACAACCATACAATCTAAATAGTCAGCTATCATGATTCATGAAATAAGCTATACAAGCAATATAACAAATACACAGATATGAGATAACTACAGGGTGAAAAAGGTATAGAGTTTCAAAAATCACAACAAACGGTCAGACAAAAACCATAGAAGTCAAAAAGCACCACCAAAATAATTAATGCTTACTTGAAAGACAGCGACTCAGTGAGATGGCGAGTCAGCGACGACGAGAGGCGCGAAGAGACAGACAGAGACCACGTCGGAGACTGAGAGACAGACAGAGACCACGCCGGAGATTGAGTCAGAGACTCAGAGTGAGTGAGGGACTAAGGGTCGAGAGTCGACTGTCGAGACGAGAGGCAGAGTAAGAGACTGCGCCGGACTGCCGGAGACTGAGAAGGGGAGAGGTGGAGGCCGGGCCGGAGACTTGAGACGATCGAGATTCGAGAGCGACTGAGTGAGAATTCGAGTTTCAGATCTAGGCGACTGTCGAGTGGGTTAGGGGCTTAGGGCAAAATGGAATTGGGGGAAAAGTAAAACTCAGAAAACAAAACAGGAGAATAGAAGTTAATAGATAATATGAATATATGATTAATAATTAATTTTTTAAATATTAAAATCCGGTTATTCGGGTAACCCGAAAAATTTGTTTTTGAAAACCGAAATCGAAACCGAATATTAAATAATAATTCGGATGTAACCGAAATTCCAAAAAAAAACCGAAAACCGAAATAATTCGGTTAAAATAATTCGGTTCGGTTCGGTATTTCGGTTTTATCCGTTTTTTGCTCACTCCTATTCTCCACCAAATGAGGTGCAAACCTGGACAACTCTGCAAACTTCGTCTCGTACTGAGATACCGTCATATTATTCTGCTCTAGTCTAATAAACTCTACCTCCTTCATATGACGAATACTTTCAGGAAAGTACTTATCATTGAACAGTTTCTGAAATGTCTCCCAAGACATGCTGAGTGCGGCTGGATGGGCACGCTTCACAGTCTCCCACCAGTAGTCTGCCTCGCCACGAAACATAAAGGTGGCGAATGGAACCTTCTGTTCTTCCGTGCATCCCAAGACATCGAATATCTTGGTAATTTGCTTGACCCACGTTTTCGCCATGATCGGATCTGGCTTTCCCTTAAATTCTGGTGGTCCCAATTCTTTGAACTGTTTGGCTGTGACAAACCGTGAATTGCTATCATTTCCTCCTGTATTTTGAACACGAGTCTCCCTCGTCTGGTTTTGCATGAATTGCAAAAAACTTCTAAACATTCCATCGTTCATCATCTGCTCATTGGTGTTGTTCACAGGAGGAACATTGCCAGCCTGTTGCACGTTCACCTCGTTGGTAAGCACCGGTGTCTCCACGGTCTCATTTACTCCACTGTTAACATTCTCAGTCGACATTCTCAAATACTGCCATAAAACAAGGGTTAATTAAATAAATTAACAAATCACATAATACCCCTATATTATGACTTACCAATAAATAAGCTTAGGTAGGACACACTAGCGAAGAATTTATTCGTCTCTCCCCTCCTAGTTCTATTCTCCGATCTCCGCCACAGATCATATCCCTAAGCTCTGATACCAACTGTGACGCCCCCAAAATAGGTATACAACACCCATTCTGAGTCGCCAAAATACATGGTACAGAAACAACTACATCTTTACTGTTACAACATAAGAACTGTGAGTTTAAATACAAATATTGTCATCTAGACAATATCCACACTCAAATAAGTCCTCATCACAATTATTGATACATTATTTCACAAAAATGGTGAGGACTACTAAAATAACTTCTAGAACCATCATTCCATATCCCGACTAGTACTCGCTACATTCTCGCCTCCTGAGAAAAATGGAACAAAAAGGAAAAGGGTGAGCTCAACTAGCCCAGTAAAAAACATTATGACTAAGATATTACAGAACAAATTATCGTTAGTCTTCAACAGGGAAAAATCTAATAGAATACAATAGACAACAAGTTTTAAATCAATAACTGCAGCGGAAACAGCAAACCATTAGAAGAGTCAAGTAGAGAATGAGTTCTACTATCTTCTAAGATTTAAAAGTCCATCATCAATATTTTATCCCTGTAATAACAATCAATAACCATCTTTAATCAAATATTCATCTTTGCACTACAGGCCAAAGATATTCATCTGTATCACCAGTCGGTCATGTTCATCTCAACACCTGTTCATCTTTGCACTACGGGCCAAAGATATTCATTAGTTAATCATTCATCTTTGCTCTACAGGCCAAAGATATTCAGTAATATCATCATTTAGGACTGAGGATGATGAAAAAATATCTTAAAGAAAACGAGTCTAGTGAAACAAAATAACAAATATTAAGGATTCGTATTTCGATTTATCCATGTCCAAAAATACCTTATAATTATTTATAGTGAAGTAAAATTCAAGAATGATCAAAACATGGATACAATCAAAGCTAGTACCCAGAATAGATATTTTGGACGAAAAGAAGAAAATTTTATTTTCGGTGAATAGTAACTCGTGAATAGTAATTCGTGAATAGTAACTCATGAATAGTAACTCATGAATAGTAACCCCGACGTAAAAAGTTCTAAATTTGATAAAAATTTCCAACCAATATTTCGGCATAATGATATTGAAGAAATAATATCATTTTCGAATAAAATAACATCCCTTACCTCGTAAAGACAGTACTTCTGGTCGGAATACCAGTATAAGGCTGAAAGAAACTTGCTCTGATGAATAGAAACTCTCAAAGTATCTAAATACTCACAAAATACACTCAATAATCTAGAGAGAGAAAGAGAGAAAACTTGTTTCTGGTGTGATTTTCAATTCTAACTTGAGCACCTATTTATAGGAAAATGCTGGAACGCCAAAGGAGACTAAATAATAAAATATTATAATTACAAAACTCATTTCTACGCATGCCAATTCAGCCACCAGCCATCCTTGACCCAAATTAGCAGCCCACATGTGTTAGAATAAAAGTGGGTCCCACCCATAATTAATAAAAATTATTTTATTTTCCAAAACTTTAATAATTCATAGAAAATAACTCTTTTATCAGAAAATTCAAATCTCGCTACTTTTTATAGGAAATTCAATTCTCTACAACTTTGCAGAAGAAAGTTTTTCCAAATTCCAAACAGAAGTTGACCGAAATCCATAAACGGGCGATTTTACAGGCTATAATCAAATTTCAGTCAAGAAATGGGGTCTACCGACACACAAAACACGTGTTAATCATTTAATACAAAAAAAATACTCTTCCTCCTCATATACTCATATATCCCACATTCATTGTAAAACTATCACCATTATTATATTATTAAATAAATTATTTTATCAGAAAAGATAAAATATCATTTTTTTAATAATTGTCACTTAAAAATTTTTTCCATCTATATCCACATAAAATTAATATTTTCCTCATCATATAAATCAATAATTAATTATTCACAAATAATATTACAGAATCACATTACTGGCAACCAGGCAATTCTCAGGAAAGAGGGGGCTTTCCAATAAGGATTTCTCCATACTGGCGCGCAATTAGATGACCAAACTTCTCCTTGGACAGAACTTTCTAGACATTACCAATAATGTTATCTAATAATATTATTCAAATAATATGAATTATTGATCTGATAATGGGAAATACTGTGTAGTGACAATTATTGAAACAACCGTAATATAAAATATCAACGCAACAATTATTGAATCAATAAAATAAAATACTGAACAGTAATTACTGTAACCATTATTGAGTAGTGCCTTCTTACGTAAGAATCAATAATTGGTGCAATACAATGTGCTACTGTGCAACAACGCGTATTACTGTGTTTTAACCACCGGGTATTCCAACAGTATTAACGGTAACAACTACGCCGTTATTTATAAACAACTTATACTTGTCGTTTTCTTCATCCAATCGCTTTCCGTTATGGGGCCCACAAAAGACTGCGCCGTCGTACGAATATTCTCCGACAGAAAGAATATTCCACGACCAAACGAATATTCCCCGACAACAATGAATATTTTATAACCACCTGCTTATTTGAAATATTTGCGTATTTTACCCATAACTAACCTCGTAAATCAATTTAACCCTTACTATTTCAAAATTATAAATAGAGGGAATTTAAATTTCATTTAATAATAATTTGGGGTCTTACACATACAAAGTACAACAACAAATATTTAAAGTCTCCAAAGGAATACAAGAAGATTTCTATTCTCCTCATTCTAATGCGGTGTATTTTTTACGCTTTCAAGGTCGGGTCCTCATCACCCTATAGTTGTTCACCAAAATCAATTAGTAAATGATGTATAAAATATGTCACACACATTTTATTATTCTCAATAAAATTATTATGCCACAGCGTTTCATATTTTGATTAGGCTTGTGACTAATTCGTATCACCACTTTATACCCATGTTCTCTCTGCTAGTCCCAGCTACACATTTATTACCTGAAATGGGTGATGAAGTAAAAGGGTGAGCACAAATAGCCCAGTAAAGAATATCATGACTTAAGATAATTAAATTATCAAAAGAATTTAGATATTTAGAACATATGGTAGAAGATAAAAGTTTTCAACCATAATAGCAGCGGAATCAACAATCTATTAGAAGAGTCAAGTAGAACATAATGTCTACTATCTCCTCTAGATTAAAAGTCCATCGTTAATATTTCATTCCTGTAATACTCATCAACAGTTCTTTGTTATACCCAAGACAAAGAGAACTCTCATCACCTGTCTTCACTTGAACCACCACAGATTATAATTAAATCACAATTCATATTTATAATCAAGTAAATCAACAGTCCAACTTTGCACTACATGTCAAAGATATACAACTGTAAAACCAATAACCAACAGCATCATTGCACTACAGGTCAAACACATACAACTGTAAAACCAATAACCAACAATCCATCTTTGCACTACAGGCCAAAGATATACAACTGTAAAACCAATAATGTTGAGACTCAGCTTAATAGTATCACGACCACGAATTATCCATGCACTACGGGCCAAGGATATTCGTGTTTTCAATTACGGTCATGATTATATCGAATAATCCCTGGTCATAATCATACCAAGTCCATCTATGCACTACTGGCCATAGATGACTTTCAACACAATATAAGCATGAGAATTATGACAATGATATATATAATGAATAAACATAAATCATCAGAATAATAAGATAACATAGATTTTAGTGTTTTTCAACTTAATTATCCAGAGTCCAAATTGATAACATAATAATAGATGAATCACAAACTATTAAGGATATTCTAATCCTTTCAGGACTTTTCACCATTTAATGATAAACTGAATAAACGAATGATAATATCTTACCATAACATAGAGTATGAAAGAAAATGATATTCCTTTTACCATAAAAATGATACCCTCTTACCACAATAATGATATCCCTTACCTTAGCATGTGACTTGATTATGCTTTATGTGAAATTGATCAACATAAACAATGCTTACATTCCTTATCTACACTTGAAGTAACATTACACTTACTATAACATGTTTTAGATAAGTTTTTTTTGTCATTTAGTATATGACGTTTTAGAATTTCAAGTAAACATTAATTACTTAATTTTCAATATTACTCAAAGCATTAAATATAACTTTGGTTATCTCACTATTTTTTTACCCAATAAATAATAATCTATTTTTTCAATACAAGGGCAATATAGACATTTGATACTATATTTAATGTTATACAATTATTTCCTTAATAGTTGTGCACAACTCTAAAAAGTCTTATATTAAAGGACGAATGGAGTATTACTTTAGATTGTTTAATCATCTCCCTTAATGTGAGACTATTAGGGGGTGTTTGATAAAAATTGAATAAATTTGAATGAGCTGGATCTTAATCTGAATGAGTTGAATCTGAATGAAAAAAGCTGTTTGATAATTGACATGTCTAAAACATCTAAATGACAAAACTTTATTATTTTACCCCTTTGAAAAAATTCAAAATTGTTGTAAATTTATTTAATATTACTTAATATAGTAGTTAATATATATTTTTTAATTTTTTAATTTTTTTTAATTTTTTTTACTTCGTTCAGCTGCTCATTCAGCCATTCAGCTCAAAAAATTAACCTAGTCATTCAGCTCGTCTATCTTACCAATTCAGCCATTCAGACAAAAATAAACGTACTGATCGATTCAACCATTCAGATTCAACTCCATTCAGCTCTAAACAAGCACCCCCTTAGGTGCTGTTTGTTTACATCTGATTGTCTCTTAATGGATTGCCTCTTATTCGCTAAGAGGCACGATGCTGTTTGTTTTGTTTTTTATTACCTCTGAATGCCTCTTAATCGGTAAGACATAAAATGAAATCTTAATAATTAAGAGTTACCTCTTAATGAAATTTTTTTGATAATTTTTTTTATATAAATATATTCAACAATATTATGCACTCATTTTTATTAAATTGAATATTTAAAATTATTAAATAAAATTTTACCCTTTAAAATGGTAAAATAATGTCATTAAGAGACAACTTACTTTTTTGTTATCAAACAATTTTTTAGATTCAGACCTCATAACCATTCAGATGATCTAATTTATTAAGACATCATAATCATTCAGATCTTAATTCTCAGATTTATCAAACAGAACCTTAGTCTCGTAAAGCCATTTGATAACTTAAAACGAGAGGACTATTAATCTCATGTTTATCATGAGATTAAATAATCCTTCATAAATAACGTTAGAAATGACAAAAAAAGTCAATTTTGACTATTTAAAGGACCATTAATCCCTCGTCATGAGAAAAAATAGTTCAAAATATTGTTAAATTAAAATAAATAGTCAAATCCCAAACATATTTTTTACAAACAAATATGACCTTAGAGTTATGTTATACCAATGACTCGATCGGTTAGAGATGTTATATTAGTTAAATTTATGTTATATATACTACTTCTTGTTGGAAATGGGTTTGAAAAATAAATATTAGAACATTTTGAGGCTCAATTTAATGTGGGACCCATACTCCGAAAATGTCAGGTCCATTTACCAATGCGTTATCCTTCGCAAGGAGTATAACGTGATATATTTATTTGTTCAAATCCATTAAGTATTGAATGAGAAAATTGACTTCAAAGTCACATACTTGAAATGTTGTATTTAAACTTGCCATAAACACATTGTCCCACGTAGAAAGTTTGAAGGAAAGATGAAAAATTTATATATGAGATATTTGCACAATGGGAAGGCCTACAAGGTGCACCCCACTTATGTGGAGGGAGATAATCTAGCTAAGACTTGATTCGAACCCACATACGTGCGTTGCCGATTGACCGATCGGGTCGGGCTCGTGATATATAATTTTTTTTGGACAAAATTTTGTTTAATTTATTATCGAGCAACAATTCAAGGCAGTTTTGTTTGTCCTTCTTGCATTCCTTCCTTCATCATTATAGTCAGTTCGAGTACAAAACATAGAAATTGAGTTCGAAGGATTTTTAATTTTGAAGTGCTTTTAATTAAAAATTGGAAATTTGTTTTATCTTGGGAAGTAATTATTCAAAAATTCTTTAGCACCGGTGAGAGAATAAATTTGCTTCAAGGAGATTTTTTGAATTCAAAAGATTCAGATTTATTTATTTTTATTTTTTCAGATTCTTATTTTCAAGCAAGTACATTGAACTTTCTAAATCTGATTTGGTTACTAAATTTAAGTAACTTTGTTATTGTATATTAAATATTTACTATATTTACAGAAATAACACTTCTTACTTGACACACAATATGTGTATGCTAATTAAAAATTGTAAATTAATTAGTGGAGAGATAATTTAGGGACAAGAGAGAAAGTAGGAGATAAAAAAAATACAATATTTTTTTTAAACTATAAATATTACATAACTTCAAGAAAATGTAGTTTTTTCCCCCTCTCCCTTTATAAAATTGATAGATATTACAATTTTTCAGATATATATATTGATTTTTTAAATTTAATTTTAATTTATGAAATTAAAATTTGACATGAATTTAAATCTCATATTCTAGTCTATTAATTTTAATTTATTTTGCAATTAATTTTATTTATACAATAAATTTAAAATATAAAAACATCTAAAAAAATATTAGTGATATGTCCTATTTATTTAATTTTCTTTTAACATCAAATTTTGAAAGTATAGTTTTGAACATGAAAAAAAATATATAAAAATATTTAAAAAACAATAATTTTTATTATTGACACCAAAAATTGCAAGGGATAAATTTCTAAACATCAAACACGTTTCTCTATCGCTCTCTTACAAGAGTGTTGTTACGGTCCTTAATTTTCTTTGACCTACAAATAAATCAAACACATATTTTTCTCACACAATCAAACCCATTTTCGCCAAATTATTTTTTCTTCAATTGCTCCATCTGAAATAATATTGAATTCACCAAATCGATTGTTAGGGCTTTGAATCGGTATTGATTTGAGGAAGAATTGCAGTGATGTTTAGGGTTTCGGAGCTTCGTTGAGGAGAAATCAGATAATGGTCGATTTAGTTAGGGTTTGGGTTAATTCGTTTTCTTGTATGGGTAAAGAATGCCGGAGCTGCGCAGTGGAGTACACCGAGGCCGTGCTCCGGTAGCTAAGAGATCGGAGCATTTGGTCGGTAACTACATAAAGACTCGGGCGGCTGTAGCGAAGGAGGCGGCAGAAACTAAGAAGGTGGAGCCGGTGAAGAAGTTGCAGCCTAGGCGGCGGAAGAGGGAGCAGAAAAAAGAGGAGGTGGTTGTGATTTCAGACGATAATAAAAGTGAAGAGAGAGAAAAAGAAGGGGCCTTTTTGGGGAGGAATTTAGAAGGTGAAGTTAAGATTAGTAGGGAAGAGGAAATGGCGGATGCTAGTGGTGGATTGAGTGCTAATAAGGTTACTGGCCAGGAAGAAGAAGGAAACACTGCTCCTTTTCCCGAGAGGGTAATTTCTATATTTCCCTGTGATATGTATATTATATGTGTATGTGTTCGTTTTCATGGATTTTAAATTATGATAATTTCATTCAATTGCAATGAGTTTGTGGTTTAGTTTAATGAGTTACCATAATTTATCACCATTCCTAGTCTATTAAAACTCATATACTAAATGTGTTGCTAAAAATGCTCATTTTCATATACATAATGAAAGTCATGGTTTCATAAGTGCAAATTTTGTGTGTTTGTTGTCGCCTTTTTTGTGTGGCTGAAGATGGGAATTATAGAACATTAATCTACTTCCTTTTATATTGTTTAATAGAAAACGTTGTACTTATAAAAGAGGTAATACCGTACATTTTGAAGTACGGCACTACAGTCATCCAATCTCTACAAAAGTCTGAGACAGAGATGCCCCTAAAGTTTCACATAGCAAAGCCCATAACAATGCTAGATGCATCACCATTTCCCTCAACAAATTACAAGATAAATAGCTTTACTTGAAGACAAATTACAAGATAAGTAGCTCTACTTGAAGAGTCTAATATTGCACTCATTCCAAGAATGCGAAGAAAGCACACTTCCAAAGCTTTTAGCATCCTTGTTCCTTCTATTCCCTTTAAATTAAACCAATAAAATTTTTCCCAGCAAAGAAGGACACAAGGATAGATAATTACCTATTCTGCACATAAGCATACAATGATAACTACCTTTTCATCTGTAGAAAAAGCACATTCAATGGCAAAGCCAAAGACATAAAATTTAAAATATTTATCAGTTATCACTAGTTAACTTATTGAATATAATTATTAGAGGGTATGTAATTTGAAATTTTGGTAACTTAGTTTAGAAAGCTCCAAGTCAATTAGAGTCGTAATTAGGTAAGTCCATTAAATACCAACAAGGCTTTTAATGTGATTCACCTTGTTGTTTTTGCAAAAATTCAGTGTTCACATTTGGCAGCTACTGTTATTTTCTTCAGATCTTGCTTGAAATTTTGCACTATCTTTTTGTTGCTGTCTTAGATATTTACTGGGATTGGAGGGTTTTTTATCAAAGGCTACATATTTCTTTCTACCATATGTCTAGTTTTGTTTGAAGGACTCGCTATCATCCCTTTATATCGTCTTCTTGCTCTCTAATCAAATATTATTTTATCTACTGTTTGTCTATATAGATTTTTGTGACAAGGGGTCATTTATGTTTTAATATCTTTAGCCTACCTAATCAGTTGTTCTAAATTTCTTACATTTTCTGTTTTGATTTTGCACTATCTTTTTGTTGCTGTCTTAGATATTCACTGGGATTGGAAGGCAGTTTTTTTATTGAAGGCTACATATTTCTTTCTCCCATATGTCTAGTTTTGTTTGAAGGACTCGCAATCATCCCTTTTATATCGTCTTCTTGCTCTCTAATCAAATATTATTTTATCTACTGTTTGTCTTCATAGATTTTTGTGACAAGGGGTCATTTAAGTCTTAATATCTTCAGCTTACCTAATCAATTGTTCTAAATTTCTTACATTTTCTGTTTTGATTTGGCTTTCTTTTCAGGTGCAAGTAGGAGGATCACCAATTTATAAGGTCGAGAGGAAGTTAGGCAAAGGTGGGTTTGGTCAGGTATTTGTAGGACGCCGTGTTTCTGGGGGAAATGATCGTCCAGGTCCCGGAGCTATTGAGGTAATGTTATAATTCATGTTACGCTAGTACCTAATTTATGTAGTCTGTAGTTGTTAAAGGCGCTAAGGCGTGCACCTAGGCCCAAGGTGAGGCGAGGGCAAGACATTTGTGTTAATAGAGGCGTGCACCTTTTGGGCCTAGGCCCCAGGCACAATTAAGGTGTGCCTTATTGAAGTCTTCTAAAACAAGGCTTGAGGCAATATTTTTTTAATATTCTTTGCTTCCCCTCTTTTTTCTTCAGTTTTTCTCATCTTCTCTTCCCATTTTTTTGTTTTGTTTTTCTTGCCCTATTCTTCTTTTATTCTTAATCCCAATCCTCCATCTCTGTTTCGTCCCTGTTTTTCTTCTTTCTTCTGTTTTAGTGAATATTATGCCACATGTCAACTTTGTATCATGACATACTTTATTGTTACAAATATGACACCATACATATATATATACATATATGTATATATACATATATGTATATATACATATATATATATATGTATATATACTGTACTTATTGAGGTTATATGCCTCTCTCGTTGCGCCTTGGTGTGTCTTTTACCTTTAACTATGTGTACATTAATTATCCCCCCCCCCCTAATTGTGATGTGATTTACTTTGGTTTGTTGCGTCTATATCAGGTAGCTCTAAAATTTGAACACAGAAACAGCAAAGGATGTAACTACGGTCCTCCATATGAGTGGCAAGTTTACAAGTATGGATGTTAAAGTTTTTTGGTATTAACACATGTTCATATTTTCACACCACCCCCTATGGAGTTAAATTTTTTATTTTTGGTTGAACAGCACTCTTGGTGGAAGTCATGGAGTGCCTAAAGTACATTATAAAGGAAAGCAAGGGACTACTACGTAATGGTATGATAGCCAGTCTCACTTGCATTGGTACATCAGTGCAAATTTTTCTCCAAGTCTAAAATTTATGCACATTTAATATGTTTCAGGTTATGGACATGCTAGGGCCTAGCTTATGGGATGTTTGGAATTCCTCAGGACAGGCGTGAGTACCCCAAGCTTATGAATTCACTGACTTTTTTAGTTTTTAAACTGATTTGTTTGTCTTAAAGGTTCTAATTATGAATTATACTAGGGAATTGATATTAGCATTCCACCTATTAGGTTTAAAGGTTCTAATTATATGAGTTATACCAGGGAATTGATATAAGCACTCCACGTGTTGTTTTTTGACACTCCCCATTTCTCACAAATACAAAAGTACCTTTTATGTGAGATACTCTTTTTTTTCAAATGTCAAAATGGTACTTTCGTCTTTTTGATAACATGTGCAATGGCAATATTGGTAGGACTTTAATTTATCTTAAAACAAAATTGCTACCCTTTATAGCAATTTTTAATTAGTTATGGAGGGATTCATCAATATAACATAACTAGTTTAAAAGATGTCTGTTGTGGGGTCCACAATTTACGTTCTCCCCTCATATGAAAAGGAAACAGGATATTTTTCTTTTAAGTCTGTCATATGTTAGTTTTGGTAATTGATTATGAACTAATGCAGTTTAGGCAGTTGGATTTGTTTATTATGGAGACATGTATGTTTGTTAATTGTTCCTTACGACCCCCCAGTTTCTTTCTTAAGATAGAAAGATTTAAATCTATGCAATATTTTCCTATTAAGTTTTTGGCATTTCTTCTGAAGTTTTGCAAATATTTTGTGAGTGAAACTAATAGTTACTAGCTGCTGTATTCTTAGCATGGCTTTGAGCAGTTTTTTCTTAGGGTGGAAATATTTGTCATTAAATTCCAAATAATGCAGTTTTTGACAAAGAATATATTTTGTGGAAATGGTTATTTAATTCCCCCACCCCAAAAAAATAAAATAAAATATCTTATCAATTAGCTTTGACGTGGTTATGAAATGAATTTCTCAGTGAATACTGAATCATTTGGATGATTACAGAATGCTGCTTATGTACTCAACTTTTTTCTTAGGTTAACGGAAATTTTAGTTTTTAGTAGAATGATTATCTTGCCTAGGTTAATGTTATCATATATCTGACTTGTTTCCGTTTATATGTCTATTTACAGGATGTCATCTGAAATGGTAGCTTGTATTGCCGTTGAGTCTTTGTCTATCTTAGACAAGATGCACTCAAGAGGGTATGATGCTACAAATTATCATCCTTCCCTCTAAACTTTCAAAATTATTGCAACTTTCTTGATGTTTTATGCGAGCTGTTTATCTTTCCTGCTAACCTTTTTTTTCCCACTAATCTTTTATTGTAGCTAGATTCCATTTTTTTACTTCTCAGATATTATTAATCTAAGATGGTTATTGTTACTGGTTCTAGTTATGTGCATGGAGATGTAAAGCCGGAGAACTTTTTACTTGGTCAGCCATCAACAGCTCAAGAAAAGAAGTTGTTTCTTGTTGACCTTGGGTTGGGTCAGTAAATCTAAATCATTTGTTAGAATAGCTCCCTTTTTATTTCTCTGCTCCTTACTGATGCTTCTTTGACAATGAGTTGCAGCAACGAAGTGGAGAGAGAGTGCTGGCCAGCATGTTGAATATGATCAACGTCCTGATATGTTTAGGTGAAGTACTTTATAATTCTTGGTCTATGGTTTGCAGATTTAGGGCTTCTGTTTCCACAATTTTTAAAAATTTTACCTGGTATTTTTCCAGAGGGACGGTTCGGTATGCCAGTGTACATGCTCACTTGGGGAGGACTGCTAGTAGAAGAGATGATTTAGAATCTCTTGCATATACACTCATTTTTCTTCACCGAGGCAGGTTGCCATGGCAAGGTTATCAGGTATTACTAGTAATCTGTATGTCCATATGACTGTTGGTAGAATCACTCTTTCTATTTGATATTCTCTTCGCTGAGCAATATATATGTTTTCATCTTTTAGGGTGATAATAAATCATTCCTAGTTTGCAAGAAAAAGATGGCTACTTCTCCTGAAATGCTATGTTGCTTCTGTCCTGCACCTCTAAGACAATTTCTTGAGATAGTTGTAAACATGAAATTCGATGAAGAGCCTAACTATTCCAAGTTAATATCTTTATTTGAGGGGTTGATTGGTCCAAATCCGGCTATCAGGCCGATAAACACAGATGGTGCTCAGAAGGTGATTTTGTTAATTTGATTTATAGTCATAGTTTCATAACCCCCCCCCCCAAACACGCCAAAAAAGAAAAACCGGATATATGTTATTGGATTTATAGTCGCTATTCTGTTATCATTGGCAGATTATCTTCCAAGTTGGCCAAAAACGGGGTAGATTGAATCTTGAGGAAGATGACGATGGGCAGCCTAAGAAGAAAGTTCGCATGGGAGTTCCTGCAACACAGTGGATATCAGTTTACAATGCCAGACTACCTATGAAGCAGAGGTAGACACCTGATTCATATTATGTTGCTACCATGGAGTAAATGAATTTCATTCTTCTGTATATTCGTGTTATAATCTTTAGACTGCCAAGCAATTGGGTTTATCTAGATGGGTTTATTGAATGATTAGGTATCGATGTGCATTTGACTTTTTATCCTAGAGGTGGCAAATGGGTTGATTAGATGGGTAATGAATAAAATTTAATGGATGGGTTGGGTCACTAATGGACAATTTTAGATGAGTAATAAGTGGGTAATAATGGATATGGATAAAACCCATCAACACATATAACACCCAAAACTGAACTATTTTTTCTGTGGGATAATTGGGGAGCTCATGTTGCGTTTTGTGCCATGCTGGTATATACGATCAATTGGTCATATATATATAATTTTAATAGCCGTCAGGTGGCAGATTTATAGACTATGGAAACTCTATATACTAGTTTGACTAAAATTCAAGTTTGTAACTAATTAAAGTTTATGATATTTTGGCCATCTGTTAAGTTTGTATGACTTTTGAATCCAAACAAATAAACAATAAGTTTGAGTATAAATAAAAATCAAAATTGGACACTAATATTTTAGGATGTTAATTAAAATTTGATAAAACACATTAATTCGTTTCAGTTCAGTTTTTCTGTTTCTGTCAATCAGTTCCACTCCTTTTAAGATTGTTATGATTTTCAGTATACACACACACACACACACACACTCATACATACACCTGCAACACGTCACCCACATTAACACAGAAGGCAGTGGGTTCAAAATGCTCTCCAAACCCAATCCTGTTACTGGTCTGATGATAATGATGAAAGGAGGAAGCTGGTGACGTGCCCCGATTGAGAGGTGGATAGTGATGAGCCTAAGGAGCTAGTCTTTTTTTATCAACGTCCCCAATTTTTAGTTTACGCAATTAATGAATTTCCCCATCTAACCCATTTATTTAGTATTATCCATTTAGCCTAACCCATTTAAAACTCATCAAGATAAATGGATAATTTAACCCATTTAATTATTGGTTGATGGACAGGTTAATGGGTATGAGTAAAATTTTGCCAGCTCTAGTTTATCCTTATCCTTACCATTAAAACTCAGTGGATCCCACCATTGCTATTTAATTCTGAACATAGACGAGAGAACCAAAACTTTTCCAAGTTTTTGTACATTCAAAACCTAAATATGAAACTATTATGCTTGTCTAAACGTTTACTTTACCCCATGAAAGTATAATGCCTGCCTAAATTCTTACTTTACCTGAAAAATGAAAAGTTCAATTTAGCCGAGAATGATCCAAACCAAGAAATAATCTTATTCTGACTATCCAAGCCTAAAAAATAATGTTTAGGCTGACGAGGTTTGTGCCTAGGAAAACCTTTACATATAGGGAAACAAGCTTAACATGCAGACACTATCACTTTGTTAGATTGTTGGATCCATCCTTGTTTAACATAGACATAGGATATCTTCTTACATCCAAAGATTATAATTTATTGATCCTTGTTTCTGTAATCCGGTTAACATCTCATAACTATCAGCTGTGTTTTTATAGTTTCCATTTTTTTTAATAAAGAACAAGTGATTTCCTGGCCTATGTGGTTTGAATGATCAAATGTCTCATACCAAGACTGGCTCTGCATATGCAGCTTTCATCTGTTTTGCCCATTCTATTTAGGACCATACTACTCTTTGTTGGACAAATATCACTTTAAATAATTGGAAAGCAAGCTTATCTGTATTCATTTCTGAGTGTTTTACTAATACAAGTCCTCTTTGTTGTCATATGTTGCTGCATATTGTGAAAATATGTTCTCCGAAACCTCAATTGTCGACATTATTGGTGCTAAATTTTATTTCATAGGTTAATTCTGTCCATTTTGTTATTTTTCAACTGTAAAATTGCAATATGTTGTTTTCCTGTTGTTCGATCTTATCATTATTGTCAATTATTTTGCCCATTAATCCTCATATTTATGTATGCTTGTTTTCATTTCATATGAACATAACATTCTGCTGGCTTTCCTGAATAGATTAGGAATATAAAAATGGATATATCAGACAAAATAAAATATTTTTTTTGCTGACATATTGTGTCAGGATCACAAGAGCAAGGCTAAACTGGGTATAGGTAAAATAGTTAGTATATTCTAGAGTTGTATATTTTGTATGCACATGTAAGCAAATGGGTGATTAGTTAACACGTGTGTGAAGGATAAGAGAGTGGTGTAGGTTAGGAGTATATAGATTTTCAGTATGTGATAGCTATATATATATATGTGTGTGTGTGTGTGTGTGTAGAGGGAAGAGTAATTCCCAAGTTTTGATATTATGCATTTTATGAATGAATTGAGGAGTAAAGCTTTCAGTTACTCCATTTCTATCTCTTTCTCTCTGTATCTGACAAACACAGTGAGTATTCACTCACTGTGTTCTTCTCCTTCTTCCTCCCTTATTCTCTCTGAATTCTCTTTTTTATCCTCTATCTCTGTTTCTCTCTAAATTTCTAGTTAGACCACAACTAGGGCCTTACAAGTTGGTATCATTGCTCAAGTTTTATCCAAACTCATCATCTTCTTCCTTTTAATACTCTGTATTATTCTCCATCTTCAACCTCTGAAATCTTCTCTTCTTCAAAACTAATCTAAACTCTACCCCTTCTACCCCCTTTTACTCTTCAAACACTACCTAGAACCAGCCCAGAAACATCAGCAACAACTTAGAATCACAACTCCAAAGCAGCAGAAAAAACCACTTCGGAGGCTCCTACAACTACTTAACCATAGCCCAACTAGCTTGGATGTCTCAGATAGTTGAAAGTTATTAACGGGTATGGTAATATTTCCCAAGTTATAGCTTAGTTAGCAGCTACAAAAATGGGACCTAATGAGTTTGAATTAGTCCTTGGATTTCTCAAGTACAAAGGTTGATAGGTGATAGGATTCCAAAGGGAGATGAGGAAACAACTATTTGAATAACTCCATGAAAAAGGAGTTGGGGCCCACTCGGGAACCAGAGCTACTCTAAAAAGGATAGAGCAGTACTTCTACTGGATTGGGATGAAGAATGATGTAACCAAATGGGTGGCTGTTTTCTAAGCATGAAAATGTGAAGGGTCCTGGGCTCCTCCATCCAATCCTTGAACAACCTTGGAAAGATATAGCTATAGACTTCATTATTGGGCTTCCTAATTCTAAGGGATATGAGGTGATTTGGGTGATAACAAACAGGTATAGTAGGAGCTCCCATTTCTTACCTCTCAGCCATCCCATCTCTGCCAAAACGTTGTCCCAACTATTCTTTGAGAATTTTTTTAAATCACATGGGTTTCCTAGTTCCATTGTAACTTTGTAAGTGATAGGGACCCAATCTTCTTAAGTGACTTTTGGCAGACCCTTTTTAAACTTGCAGTAACAAGGCACCACATTAGTACTTCCTATCATCTTCAAAGTGATGGAAGCATTGAGAGAATAAATCAATGTTTAGAGCAATACCTTAGAAGCATGTGCAACCACTCACCAAAATAATGGAGCTCTTGGTTACCTATGGCAGAATCGTGGTTTAACACCACTTTCCACACTTTTCTACAAAACCACACCCTATAAGATTCTGTATGGACATGACACTGTATACCTACTATTGCAACAAAAGTTGGTTCAAACACGCTATTGCAATAAAAGTTGGTACAAACATTGCATTAATTGAAGATATCCTTGCTGAAAAACAGCACCAAATGGAGGTTCTTATGGAAAATTTAACCAAAGCACATCAAATGATGAAGAGTCAGGCCGATGAGGGAAGGACTGAAAGAGAGTTTGAAATTGGGGACTTGGTATATTTAAAACTACAGCCCTATAGACAGAGCTCAATATCAATGAAAAAGAACATGAAATTGGCTCCAAAGTTTTACGGGCCTTTTACAATTCTTGAAAAATTTGAAACCGTGGCATACAAGTTAGGGCTTCCAAGCACTTCAAGGATACATCCCATTTTCCATGTCTCACAATTCAAAAAAAATCTTGGAACAACTCGGCTAAACTCACAGCTTCTTGAGGTTAATCAAGAAGGGCAGTTTTATTCAGGACTACTAAGAACATTAAAACAAAGAAGAATTTACAGAGGAAGCAAGGTCATTTATCAATATTTGGTGTAATGGAAATATTGCAGCTCGGAGAAAGCTACCTGGGAAGATGAAAACCTGCTCAAGCTCAACTATCCAGACTTGTTACTTCATTCATGAGGACGTGAATTCTCTTAAAGGAGGGAATGTCAGGATCACAAGAGCAAGGTAAACTGGGCATAGCTAAAATAGTTGGTATATTCTAGAGTTGGATATTTTGTATGCACATGTAAGCACATGGGTGGTTAGTTAGCATGTGTGTGAAGGATAAGAGAATGGTGTAACTTAGGAGTATTTACATTTTCGGCATGTGATAGCTATATATATATATGTGTGTGTGTGTGTGTGTGTGTGTGTGTGTATAGAGGGAAGAGTAATTCCGAAGTTTTGATTTTATGCATTTTTTGAATGAATTGAGGAGTAAAGCTTTCAGCTACTCTATTTCTATCTCTTTCTCTATGTATGTCACGAACACAATGAGTATTCAATGTGTTCTTCTCCCTCTTCCTCCCTTATTCTCTCTTATATCTCTCTCTCTGTTTCTCTCTAAATTTCTAGATAGGCCATAGCTAGGGCTTGACATATATTTAATATACAGATCCTCTCTCTAGAGATTGCGAGTAGTGAATAGACTTTCAAAGCTGCAAATCTTAAGAAATATGCTCGAGAAGAATGGTTATCCTGGGCATAGTTACAATATAATACATATTATTTACTCCAAAATACTTTTAATAATGTATTCTGGACATTTTTAAATTTTTAATTAGTGACTGGTCTAGAGAGATGATTGATCCTCAGTGCACATATGTAGTCGGTGAATGAACTAATGTGACGATTGAACCTTGGTGCGACTGAAGGATGGATCTCCATATTCAAGTATTTTTTCTCTGTGTGGAGAGTTTCTTCCTTGCTTCACTATGTGGTTCAAGTATATTTACCATTCTTATTGCTATGGATATTCACTGCTATGTGTCTGAACAAGCTGTTCATTGCTTCTGTTCTTAGGTATCATTATAATGTCGCGGATGCAAGATTGGGACAACATGTGGAGAGAGGAAATGCAGATGGTTTACTTATAAGTAGCGTTGCATCATGTTCCAATTTGTGGGCTATCATTATGGATGCTGGTACTGGCTTCACAAGCCAAGTATATGAGTTGTCTCCATTCTTTTTACACAAGGTTGGCTACTCTTCCATGTGTATGCATTCCTTTCTTGCATTGTTTTCGGATGATTATGGGACAAACAACTTATTTTGATGGCCAAAATGTTGCAGGAGTGGATTATGGAACAATGGGAGAAGAACTATTACATTAGTTGCATTGCTGGTGCTAACAATGGAAGCTCACTTGTGGTGATGTCTAAAGGTTTGTTTGCTTTAGGAGTTCTTGATATAAATTGACGGTGCTCTATATCTGATACTTATTCCTGTTGTTTCTTACATGCCTAAAACACTGGGTTTCTTTTGTTTGGTTATTCTTTTTTTCTTATGATAAAATATTTTCTTTGATTTCTTTCGTAGATTTTTGGGAAGACTTGTTATCGTCCACCTGCTTTATAATCTTTGTAACTCATTCTTAACGAAATCTTTTTCTCTTTTATCTACAAAATAAATAAATTGTCTGGTAAGGATATTCTAGTACCGTACACAAGTGCCAAGAAATCTTTGTAAACTATGCTGAGCGGGATAGGAACAGGGGCAAGCCTGGTGCCAAAATTAGTGTTTTCTTATGATAAATAATTTTTTCATCCAAGGGTTGACACTTGAGTGCCCCTTTTCTACTGATTGGAACAGGCTGATGGAGTCTTACCCGTGACTCATTAGAATTCATTCTCTATTATTTTTGACTTATAAGTTGTTTAGTTTGAGTGGCTGCAGGTCCATTATGTTAATAAAAAAATTTTCAGGGATTGCTTTTGATGTGCATTAGTTAGTCTTGATATTTGACTAATTGGCAAGATTTTTTTTTCCTCCATAACATGCAAATAATTCTTTTCAAGAGTATTTTCTTGATGTGCATTAATAAGTTGTTGATTACTACTTCCGCTGGGATTACCTTTATGTCAGTATTATTGCTCCAATTTTGGTATTAATTGAGTTTCCTTACCACTCCCTCTTTTATTCTTCCCCATACTTGCATACAGAATCCCAATTCCGAGGGTTTATTGTTGTAGCACTTTTTTTTATCTGCTAAGCTTTTTATCTCAGCTTTGAAGCTATAACCAAATCCTGCAGGCACCCAATATTCTCAACAGTCTTACAAAGTAAGTGACTCGTTTCCCTTCAAGTGGATAAACAAGAAGTGGAGAGAAGGGTTCCATGTGACCTCCATGGCTACTGCTGGTACCCGATGGGGTGTTGTCATGTCTCGCAATGCTGGCTTTAGTGATCAGGTTGAAATCTCATTAATTCTTCTTGTACTTCAAGGGACAGCAAGTATCAACTTTTTAAAAAACTATTCTGTTTGTAAATGGAGATTCAATGAATAGAAAAAGTCTTTTATGGGACCTCTCTGAAAGTTTTTCAACGATAATTCATTAACTTCTTAAAGTAGTTTCTCTTTCGAAATTCTTATGTTTTTATTGCTGTTCTCTCACAATACTAAAAATATCTAGACAGAACAAGATATGGGAACATATTTGTTTAACTAGAGCAGAATGCCGAATGCCGAATGCTATATATCATTTTATGTAGAGGACTCAACTGTAGTAACCAAGATTGGAGTTTGTTAACCCTATTGATAAATAGTAAAGCACTATATAATAATTACAAAGGCTGGGATTGCGACCATGTTTCAAATTCTTTCTTCTATTTTATATCATGTCATGAATGGCTTTCTCTCAAGGCTTGCCTGTGGTTTCATAGGTTGTCGAGCTGGATTTTCTGTATCCTAGTGAGGGCATTCATAGGCGTTGGGATACTGGCTATCGAATTACATCAACAGCTGCAACTTGGGATCAATCTGCTCTAATCTTGAGCGTACCCCGCCGCAAACCAAGCGATGAAACTCAGGAAACGTTACGCACATCTCAGTTTCCAAGCACACATGTTAAGGTAAATACTAAGTGAAATTCATGATATATTTTGTGGATCATGTTGACTGCATTCACACTTGAGAGGTATTCATTCCTTCTTTAATTTAACTTAAGACTATCTGCCGCATATTCAAGGATTATTATTATATTTTTCCTGGTTCGCTTTAGGATTCTAATATCTTGTACTGCTTTCATGTTTGAGTTTGACGAGAGCAGCTGGTGACAAAAAAACACACTTACTATTCAAAAATTGCATTTAAAAGGTGTTTGGTAAATTTCCTTTAGGTGGCAGACTTTATTTTTTGGATGCAATTGCACTTTTAGTAGAAATTGCTTGTTTATAAACTTCAGAAATTGCAAAAATGAACTCCAAAATGTTGGTTGTGGTTCAGTGGGTTTAAAAATTATTTTCCGAAAGAGACATGGATTCTTAATAAGCAATACCTATTCTACAGTTCTGCTGTTATATGCATCACCATAATAAACAAATTATTATATGTTATTATATTATTTCTATCTTGTATTTGCCAAGAATGGTGGAAAATTATATGGAGATTTGTCTTGGGTTTTGGAAATACTTGTTGAAAGATTTCCTATCAATATGAGTCTAAGAATTTCAGCTGTAGATTTTAATATTTCTAAACTTTGGTGCCAGTTGTGAAATGTGAGGCTTAAAATTTATAATATTTTAATCAATTTTATGTGCAGGAAAAATGGGCAAAGAATCTCTATCTTGCTTGTATGTGCTATGGACGAACTGTTTCTTGAGCCTTGTTTTAGATGCAAGGATAATGTGCTCCTTGAAAGAATCTAACTAGGAGCCAATTCAGTGTTTTTTTTCCTTGTTTCAAAAAGATATTTTTCAGTCTTGTGTAGTGTAAAAATTTGATGTTAGCGATATCTGCATCACAGATGAAATCGTATTAGTTGTGAAAATGATTTATACCCAAGCCGTATATCTGGCTAGTCTACACAGCTCTTGCACACCCACATTCGTTAAATTTCTTGTATGGTGGCTAGATGAATGCCGGTACGTGCTAGATTGCTAGTTGGTTTACTTGGTGGAACTACATTATTTGAGGTGTGCCTGTGTCTTATGTTAGAAATACAGTTTGCATAATAGAAATGTGTTTGATATGGACGGGTATTTCAACTACTTGGTGTTTGTCCATTAACTATTGGTGCACTTGCGTTAGATTTGATATACTAATCTAGATCGACAATATAGTTGGTTAACTGTCGTGTTAACTCATATTAATTAGAAAAAATGGGTTGGTTAACTATATTTGTTTATTTGGGTTGGTTAAAGTTTAGAATCATATTTCATTTTTTAAAAAATGAAAATATAGTTTCAAACCCGGTTAATATTTTTCGATTTATATTTTATTCAAAATAAATCCAAATCAAACGTTCTTCCAACCATATTTACATATTAAATAAGCTCAACTATCCACCCTCACCCCCTGCCCCACCCCTATCTTTACCCCACCTCCTACCCACTCCCGCCCCTACTACCCACCACCCACACTCACCCTCTACCCTACCCCCACCCACCCCCACAACCCACCTCACCCTCTACCCCACCCACTCAACCCTCCATCTCATCAAAAAATTATATTATGTGATTATGTATACACTCTTTAACCCCACCCTACACCTACCCCATCCCACCCCACCTCTACCTCCACCTCCACCTCCACCTCCACCCATCCACTCCCACAAAAAAAAATTATTATGTGATTATGTATATATCCCTTACCCTCACTCCACCCACCCATCCACCCCCACCCACTCACCTAAACCCACACCTCCACCCACTCCTACCCCACGCCACCCCTACCCCCTGTTCCTACCACCCTTACCCTACCCCTACCCATACTCCACCCTACCCCCACCCCACCCTACCCCCATCCACGCACCACCCCACCAAAAATTTATATTATATGATTATGTATACACTCCTTACCCCCCCCCACCCCCCACTCTTTACGTTCACCCCATACCCAACCCCACATACACTCATCCCACAAAAAAATATTATGTGATTATGTATACACCCTTTACCCCCACTGTAAGACTCCAAATTATTAATAAATGAAATTTAATTTTCTCTATTTATTATTTTGAAATAGTAAGGGTTGAATTGATTAATGAGGTTAGTTATGGGTAAAATGCGTAAATATTTTAAATAAGCAAGTGGTTTTA
>CM029022.1:175625165-175789010 GCA_016801055.1 Panax notoginseng
GTCTTGTTGAACTTATATTTGACCTCTAGAGCAACTTACTCTGACCTTAAAATCCTCATTTTCAATTTCAACCTTTTAAGAGATTAATTCGGTTTTGAATTTATTTAAACATGCCTTATGGAGGATTCACATTAAATACATGTACTTGTAGAAAAATTCGATGTTTATCTTGCTAATATATGGACTCTTTAGTCATGTCAACTACTGTGACGCCTCAAATCCAGGTCACCTTTACCTTGGGTTTGGTCCTCACCATACTAAACATTCATACCTATTCATTCATCTATTAATTTAAAAGTTGTCTTAAGTTACATAGTCCTTATAAAAAAATTAGCTTCTAATCTCAGGTTCTTAGACCTTTACAACATTCATACAAATTAATAATAATATTAATCATAGTATTAAAGTCTTCATTACAACACTTTAGAATCAAATAAGCACAGACGCTTAATACTATTACTCCGTGACCTTGCTTTTTCCTTTATCTTTACCAGAACTCCCGACCTTATCGGTTTTAACTGAAAACATTATATTCAACGCAAGGGTGATTAATGATTACTCAGTAGTTTAACATAGCATGATTTCAATAGTTTTCAGTAATTGCATAACAATTGAGAAGAATCTTGAACAAAACTGTTTTATACGCATTTTGATTTGAAAACTATACTTTTGCATACTGGAGGGTCAAATGACCAATGAACTCTGTATTAGAATTGACAGTACTAATACTGCAACCCACGGATATAAACAGATACTAAAAACTGAATATACCATGGACTTGTACTTTAAGGGATCAGCCTAAGTATCCTATATTGTGCACAACATAACAGTCTATATGACACCATACGTGTCCACCAGAATCATAACGTCCGATATCATATGCCCCTATAAAAAGGGTTGTTCGTTCACAACATTTACATGGAAATCCACACCACAACAATATGGTTTAGAGAGCATTGAATGAATTCAGAATATCAATATATTTCAACATTTGTCTAGCCGAAATAATGACATTGACATACTTTAAATAGTTTATGAATATAAGAATGTTAACACTTGCAGTTCAATAATTTAACAATCTTGTAATATACTTCGAAAGAAAAAGTTTCAGTTCGAGTACTTGCCTATCGCGCCGGTTAAATTCTTAATAGTTTTATCTTGTCACTGAATAGCCTACATGTATATAATGTTGGCTCACTTAGTTACTTTATAACATAAAACTTGTATTACCTTGTTATGCAAAGTTACATGCCAACACAACACATTAGCATGCTAACTAATTACTGTTACACAAGTACTTACCACATATTTTCATTTACTAATCGTATGCAATAGTTTTAATGTACCCCATAGGTTAAGTTATTACCATTAGGGACATCAACAAGTACTTACCACATATTTTCATTTACTAATTGTATGCAATAGTTTTAATGTGCATTTACACATACTCAAATATAACTAGACATAGCATACATCACATACTTGGTCCATATACATTCTCAAATATACTCATTTTGGTCTAAACATAGTATGATATGGTTTCTTGATCATTTTACACTTCAAATAACATCATAAGTCAAGCCATGTCATTTCCAAGATCAAATCCCATTTTTCCATCATAGTTCAAAAACCGAAAATATGGTACTTTGGGGATTTTATTATTTTCTACACTACAAGGTATTTAATCTATCATTTAGTTGCTTGAAAACATCAAATTAAAGACTTCAAATCAGAGGCTCAAAGTGTACTGTTAGAGCTGCTGCAACTGCTACAGTGCAGCAGTTTTAGTGAATTTCCAGCCCACTTTGGGATTTTTAGGAATTTTTGTATTAGCCCATTTGCTTTCAAGTTTGAACAAGCTTTTAGACCATATGACATAGTATTTTATTCCATAGTTAGTCAACTGAAACAACATCTTAGGGCTCCCCAAAACAGTGGCTCAAAAAGCATGTTCAGCACAGTCACCTTGCTGCAACAACTGCTGTTTTCTGTGATTTTCTAGGCTACTTTGGGGATTTTTATGAATTTTGGTGTTATTCTATTTGATTTCAAGTTTGGCCAAGAATTTAAACCACGTATCATAGTATTTTATTCCATCATTGATCAATTGAACCAACCATTTAAGACTCCTCAAAACAGTGGGTCAAAATGGGTGTTTAACACCTTCAACTCTGCTGCAGAAATTGCAGCAGAGATGATATTCATGCCTCCTTTGATGATTTTTCTGAATTTTTGTGATAGGCTTTTGGCTTTCAAATCTGGGCATGTTTTTAGACCATATAACAACAAGGTATTTTTCTGTAGGTTTGGTCAAAGATCACACAAAACAAGGCTCAATCTGGGCTGTTCATCACAGGCCCAGATTGGCCTGGCTTTGGTTCCAACATATCAAACTTAGCTTCTGGCCAACATGGCTCATCTAAACACAGCATAACCCTGTCTTTCCTATCATTGCTCATTATTTTGACCCTTTGAAACCCAAATTTCATAGCATATGAACATGAAAATCTCATTTCTTTGTATCTATTACTCTCTTTGCACTTTGTACATACTAAAATCATTCTAATCCAACCTTTTTTAAAATGAATAAGGCTGAGCTCCAACTAGGAGATTTCATCACCTTTTTACTCTGCTGCAGAACTGCAGCAGAGATGATTTTCTAGGCTTGTTTGATGAATTTTTGGAATTTTTTGGTTAAGCCTTTGACTCTAACATCTGGTCATACAATTAGACCATATACCAGGGTATTTTATTATTAGGTTAGGTCTCCTATACAAACAAGCTAAGCCCCTGTTAATCAAGGCTCAAACTGGCCTGTTCATCACAGGTCCAGTTTGACCTGATTTTAATTCCATCCTACCTCCGCAGATTTTGGCCATATAGATAGCTTAGACATGTGCAATATGGTCACACAAGATCACTTTTAACATAACCTTGCTTTAATGGTTTTGCATGATTTTGACTCTTGGAACTCACATTACACAACAAATAACACATGAAACCTTATTATTGATAACTCGTGGCTTGGCTATACTTTGGAACCATTTCCAGCAAGCGTTCTTCATCTAACATAAGTTTATTATGGCCTAGCATGGTCAGAATCTCTAATTCCCTATCATTGCCCCAATGACATAGTTCTAAGCATGGATTTAGCATTATAACTCAAAACAGCCCCAAGCTATGCTAAGGTTAACATTGAGGCATATATGCAACATGTGATTGTTAAACAACTTATGTACATGGTCCAGAGTTCATTACTTCATAGCTAGCATGTCATTGACACATAACAACTCCATTACTTGAGTTTTGGACATGAAACTACATAGCTATCCAAGTTAATCCTAAGCCATGTTACATTTAACATCTAAGCATCCAAGTAAGCATTTGATTACTATTATAACACATAGAAATGGTCCTGGACTTGACTACATAGTTAACATAACATATAGCACCAAACAACTGTCTCTCAAGCATTATATCAAACACTGTAAGTGCAGTCCATATAAACACACTACATGGATTTATTTATACATACAAAGCACAAGTACTCCTTCATATATCCCAACCTTATGACTCCCGGACCCTTCATGGTCCCTAAACACAGCACAACAACAGCAGCCCCAACCATATATGATCAAACAAATTAAAAAATGAATGGACAATTGATATATAAAAAGATGGGTTGTAGTTACTTTCTTGCTTGTTTGAATAAAGTTTGAGGTTGCTAAATCTCAAGTGGCAATAGGGAAATGTTGGCTGACTTGCTGCACTTTCTCGCCCATCCTTATCCTAGTCGGAGCTCTCTTCCTCTCTCTCTATGTCACTATAGTTTGAGACTTAATGTTTTGCAATGGCTAACTATGTTGGGGGGGTGGAGAGCTAGTCCTATATGGCTGAGCTCCCTCCCCCTGCAGTCAGGCCCTTGGATCCTAAATGACCCCTAGCATGACTCCTATCAGCCCCCCTAGCTATACATAGCAGCCAACCCACAGGCCTACAACAGTCTAATCCTTGCCCCTTGTTTTAACAGCTATACATCCTAGCTCTCCAACTGGATTTGCAACCAACAGTTAATGCTAACTTAACTATCTAACTCAGCTCTCTTTCTCTCCTATTTGGGCTGTCTTATTGAGCCAGGGAAGGAGGCTGGGGTTTATCATTTGCTTGGGCCTTATGCCACAATTTGGGCTTGCAAGAGTACATTGAACAAATGGGATTAATTTGTTTGGGGTTTGCAAGCATACATGGGCTGCTAAGTTAATAGACATGGACTAGAAATTTCACATGTGGTTTACAAATTAAAATGTAACATATTAACTTAGTTCCAAAAATATTATGGAACCTAGCCTTACATTTAATGAGTTGATAACATACAATGCATCGAGTTCATCACATAACCTTCTAGGTCAATATTCGCGTTTCTTAATTCACATCATTTAAATTGATGTCACATGTATTTTAATTAAGTTAAATAATTAAATCCCATATAAAAATAATCAATGAAATTAATTAGCCACCAATTAATCATTTCATTGTAAACGTAGACTCACTGCAGAAAATTCTTCAATTTAAGCCATGTTGGCTTTCCTTTTCATTCTCATCTTACATATAAAATTAAATTAATGTATATTCTATTTACCTCACCACAAAATGATTAAAATGAATTGATCAAATAACTAACAAATAAAAAAAAATAAAAATTATACACATAGTTTTCATTAAATTTAAATAAAATATTGCATAGGTTTCTCCGTGTCATTACAACTACTACTCAAGTTGTTCTTTCTTTGCATGTTCTGGCAGTTCACTATTTCTTGTGCTTCCTCTGTCATGTGTGTCTTGTTTCTTTATAAATTGATTAATTTACATTATTGATAATGATTATCCCTTTATTTACTGTGTTGTTTGAGTTCTATTTGTTTGCAGCTGTTAATAACATATGTCAGTATATTTTTTTTTCAGTTTTGTTTATCATAGCTGTTGATGTATTTGGACATTGTCTTATCAATTTATCATATATACTCCCTTTGGCCCAAATTGTGAGTTCAACTTTCCTGTTTGGGATACCTGAAAATGAGAGTCCACTTTCAAAGTTAATCTATCAAATATCATCACTTCAATTAATTAAGTTTTAATCTTGACCACTGATTTCGTTAATCAAATTTATCTAAAAACTTTGACTTAAGTTGACTCTTATTTATGGATGGATAAGTATATAGGAGGTTCTTACAATTTTTAGAACAAGGTAACTGTAATTTTGCTTCTGCTAGATTTCCATCTCAAGCATGTAGCTCAATCCTACTTGAAACAATACAGCACTTAATGAGGTTGTTTGGGTTGAGACAGATGGAAACATTAGCTTGACAAAACAACAAAAACTATTTTGTGGACATGTGAAAAAACTCATTTGAAGTTATAGGCTTAGTAAAAAAATATTAAATAAAACCCTTATTGTAAATGTTGTAGTAGTATTATCTATGGTGTTTGGTCTTGGTAAAGGAATTTTGTGTTAATTTTTTAAAAGATATTATAACCTTTTTTTAGGACACTTGGAAAACATATGCGACATGTAATGTGGAGGCTTTTCTAATTTGGACAAGACCTCAAACTGCCATATTTTTTTTTTCTTCATCTGGCAGACTAACCTTGAAATTCTTTCAAGTGACTCTTGTTATTATTTATTGTGCAGGTCGAGGGAAACTTGTGTGTCCTGTTTGTTTAGGGACTGGTTTACCAAACAACAAAGGTCTTCTCAGGAGGCCAGATGCACGACAATTACTTGATAAGATGTATAATGGTCGGCTCTTGCCAAACTCGTAGGTATGGCGTTTTTCCATCTCATATTCTTGTTGGGGTTGCAAGAAGTTCATTCTTTTATTTTTATTTTTATTTTTATTTTAAATATGGCTAACTATTGCACTAGTAGAATCCTTTGTTTTAGGAGACCCAAATGGATTTTAGTGAGGTGGAGGGGTCAAGGTTAGGGTGATGGTGAGGTGAACTCTATAAGGGGTAAGGGTTTTGCTATAGCAAATTTACTGTATTTGGTGCTATGGAATGCATTACAATAAGAGCCTTTTTTTGCTATGCACAAGTAATGTGAAGAAAAGCCTAGCTATTACCCATAGACAATCTAGTCCAAAATGCCCAACTTTACTCGAAATGTAGAAGTCACTTTCCTCAAGTTCGATTACACATGCAAATTACTCTGCACAATTCTCTTTCAGAAAATTTGCCTGATATCATCTGGTTTCTATGAAGGACAGAACATTTCAAGGTAATTTACTGTGTGGAATCTAGGAGGAGAGAACCTGAATACCTTTAGAGATGCTCAAAAGAAGGATCTTAATAGATAGATGAAGAAGTTAGTGTGATTTGGAATGAAATGTCAAGCTGTATTTGGAGAATAAGTAGGGACGTGTTGGGAGAAAGTAAAGGGAATGGACCTCCAACTAAGGAAACATGGTGGTGGAGTGAGGAGGTCCAAAAGGCTATTAGATGGGAAAAAGGAGTGCTATAAATGTTTTACACAAATCCAAAAGTAGAGAATGTGCAAAGATATAAATGGGTCAACAAGGAAGCAAAGAAAGCAGTTAGAGAGGCTATACCAAAAGTTTGGAACCAATGAGGTAAAAAGGTGTATACAGGCTTGCTAAGACACAGGAAAAATGAGAGACTTGGCCCACATCATATGCGTCAAGGATGAGAATTAAAGACTCTTAGTAGGCGATGAGGAGGTTAGGAAAGGTGGAGGAGTTATTTTCATAGATTTCTAAATTGTGGGAGTGAAGGAAGCGAAGAAGAACTGGAGGATGCTTTTGATGATGCAAAAATGAGGCTTGTGTGTAAAATCAGAGTATTCGAAGTTAAAGAAGCTTTAAAGAAAATCAAATCAGTTAAGGCTATATGCGGCTTAATGGTGGGTGTGGCCTTTGGTTGGTTGACAAGTCTATTTTACATGAAACAAACTAAAAAGATGCCCGACATTGGAGGCATACATAGTGCACATTTATGAGGACAAGGGAGATATTCAGAATTCCTCCAACTACAAAAGGTTAATCTCATGATCAATACAATACAATGAAGTTGTGGAGTGAGTAATTCAACATTAATTAAGAATAGGGTTTGGAGTAGCAAATATTCACTTTGAATCTATAGTGAAATATCAACTATTCTTCTGATTAGATAATTGATGGATAATAGAGGAAAGAAGGATCTCAATACGCTGCTCATCGATCTATCAAAGGCATATGATAGGGTCTCGTGGAGGGGCCTTTGGTTGGTTCTTGAGAAGACAAAAGCGCCTATCAAGTATGTGATGTAATCAAGGACATGTATGAGGGCTCAACGAGTCGTGTGATGGCTCATTAAGTTACTTCTCAATCATAATAGGATTACACCAAGGATTGTCATTAAGCCCTTATCTTTTTGTCTTAGTTATGGATGACCTAACAAAAGACTTTCTGAATAAGGTACCGTGGTGTATGTTATTTGCTGATTATATTGTGTTAGTTGATGAGATTAGGAAAAGTGTTGATGTTAAGTTGGAGTTATGGACAAGTACATTAGAATTTAAAGATCATAGACTAAGTTGGAGCAAGACTGAAAATGTAACACCCCCATTCTGAAATAGGGAAAGGGGAGGTCACGTGCAACAAACCTCAGAATGGATAACTCCAATAATAATTAATAATTTCCACAAGTCAAACCATAATAAATATTAAATCGACTCAAACCACAATTTAAAATATTTAATACAACTCCAAATCAACCAATGTATCACAACCTGGACAGAATATCTAAACCATTGGATAGAAGAGATCTCTCATCACACCTACCCTTGACCCCCCTGATTACCCGTCGGAAGGAAAAATACAACATGAATCAATTGCCCAGTACAGATATATAGTGCAGAAATAATGAATTGAAATAACTAAATTAAATGAATTGAACTGAAACGAACAAAACTAATACAACGAAATAATAGGTTGAATCAAATGGCTGAGTGTTATTTCATACCGAGCTCAGAAATATGTCTTGCCACACAGGCAAGTCAAATAATGTCACACATGCAAGTCAAATAAATGCCACACAGGCCAGTCACACACATTGGACCGCGAATCCAAATGCATGTAAAATCGGAAGGTGTGTTTGACACAATATCACTAATCCGCATTACAGAACATAAAAACTAGGCCAACTCTCACAACAAATCACTAAATGGCCAACTCCCATCGGAGCACAAAACAGAGACGCCGTGGACTGACGGAAAGTGTCATGCCTCAGTATCAAGACGACATGTTTGTGGTACCCCCACAGGTAGTTATAGTTCAGGTATACCCTACGGTATATTCTAATAAAGATATCATGTCACAACATATGCGATATAATATCAACACAAAGGGTTCTAATACGTAGATGTTAAATCGAAACGATTCATCAACACAGAGTCTCCAAAAATATATTAACATGTATATTACTACAAACATCAAAATAAATTCTAAACATGATGCACTAGACAAAAATAAATAAATTAATAACTATAAGTTAAATTACTAATTACAAATTTACTTTTCCCAAGACTCATATTATTATTACCATTATTATTATTATTATTATTATTATTATTATTATTATTGTTGTTGTTGTTGTTGTTGTTGTTGTAAATTCCCAATTTTAAACTTCAGAATAGTCCTACATAATACCATAACAAATATTATAACAATTAATTTCTGAATATTACCTTATTCAAAATCTGAATTGCAGGTTTATTCAATGTACAATCCTCTCACACACACACATACATATACATATATATATATATATATATATATAAATAATTCAGTACCCGATCCAAACTAATAAACAGGAGATTCATTCTTCATAATATAAATCAATTAATTCACCTCACTCTATTATTCTATACAATGCCCACAATAGTTATCAATATCTAGGAAGAATGACCACAATAGTTATCAATTAATTCACCTCACTTTATTTATTTATTGATTGCCCAAACCTTCCGTTTTTGTGCAAATTGAAACAGAGAAAGAGAGAATAGAATCGATGAGAAAGAAGGTGGGGTTATATGCTATGATTCCATTGGAATCTAGTATACAATACTTGCAGGAATAAATATAAGGCATATGGTATGAAAGAAGTATAGTGATTTGACAGTAATAATATTACCTTAGCTGAGAGAATTTTCTTTTTGGTTTTCTGTTTTTCTACCGCCGCTTCCTCTCTTCCTCTCTTTCCCTCGGTTTTTGTATAATGAAGATGAAATTTGGTTTAACTATTTATTAATTAAGAGTGTCTTGCCCTAATGAACTTCTAATTGAGTTCAATTAATATTAAGACCCAAATTTTAACCAAATAATATTATCTATCACTTCTAATTAGCCCACTTAAATTTGACCCAACATAAGAAAAGCCCGCATAAATTTTACTCAATCTTATAAAAAGTCCAATTAAAAAGCTTTAAGAATATTTTATTTTTATTTTTTTATGGGTATTACAGAAAATATGGAGTGTGAGTTTAGTAACATAAGAAGCATCTATGCAAGTATTGTAAATATATCAGGTTAGGAGGTACCCAAGAAAGATGTTCTTAAATACTTGGTATCAAAATTGCATAATGGGGGAATGTTGATGAGGATAAGCCACATGATTATACCTGGATGCATTGATGTGGCCTAGTGTATTGGGTGTGTTGTGCGATCGTAAAGTTTCAGTCAAGTTAAAGTGAAAGTTTTATAGGTCGAGCTTAAACCGACAATACTAATGGAGTTAAATCTTGGTTAGCTAAGAAGTAACATGTGCATAAGATGGGAGTAGTGAGCATAAGATGGGAGTAGTGTGATGAAAATATTTAGTTGGATTTGTGGTCATACAAGGATGGATATTTTCGAAAGAAAGTTGGGCCAACACCAATTAAGGGAATATAGGGGAACATAGGTTGAGATGATTTTGTTATATCCAATGGAGGCCTCTTGATGTTGTGGTGCGAAAATGAGTCGTCTATTAGGTGGATGACGTAAAAAAGGGAAGAGTAGATAGAATGGGGGAAAGTAGTGTGAACCTGAAGTTGCAGAAGATAATTGGGCTTGGTTTGTGATAGGAGCGAGTGGAAGAATGTAATCCGTATATTAGAGATTGATTAGGGTGTTACATGTTTTTGCTTCTTCTTTTTTTATGTTTCTCTCTTTTCCCTTTTCCTTTATTTTATTTTTATTATTTTTTTTATATCTGTTTCTTTTCTTATTTTTTAATTTTCTGTTTTTAGTTTTCTTCTTACTAACTTTATGCTTTCATATAGGATACGTTTTCAGCCTATCCCAACTACTTTGGGATAAAAGGCGTCGAGGGACTCGTAAACATGCTTTGATGACTGAGCTTGTTGGATATATTTGTCTTGTTTCTAGTTTTCCTATTTAACTTTTGTAGTTCTTTGTGGAACATCATGCAGTTAGGGACTACTACTTAATTGAGAGATTATACTTCAATAGGATGGACAGAGAAACAGGACTCTTATTCACACGCAGAGCACATACAAAGAAGCCGATGGGTTGGCCTCGGCTTTTGATGGAGAGTAACTGAATTTTGGCTCTTCTTTTTGCACAATGTTCCCATTTTGCTGGTTAATATGCAAGTCATTATGTTAGTTTATTGAAATCTGTATGTAAATTTTATGTAATACACGAGTCACTAATGCTTACTTTAACATGGAGACGAGTTATAGACGACACTAACTATGTGTGGAACTTCAAAGACATTCTTCCTAGAGTAATGTTCTCAAATTATTATAATTATTTTTTTTAATCAACTCTTCTACTTCTGTTGCTACTTTTGATCTCTCTATCAAAGTCGTATTATACTATACGGAACTTATATTTGCACATGTATTTTTGATATTTAAACGTGGTCCTTTCTTACTCTGGTAGGTTCCACTTTCACGTAAGAAGGAATTATGCGGAAATATTAAAAACACGTGTAAAAATAATGCTCTTCTATATTATATTGTTACAACTTATACTTATTTACCAGCAAGAAGAGTGTTTTTAAGAAGAGTGTTTTTATATAGTTTACTTTTGCATTTCTAGTACCTCTCTGTTATCTACTCCCTCCGTTCCTTAATATAAGTCATTTTAGAGCTGTGCACAAGTATTAAGTAAATAATTGTATAACATTAAATGTAATATCAATTGTCTATATTACCCTTGTATTGGAAAAAGAGTGTTATTTATTGGGTAAAAAATAGTGAGAGAATTAAAGTTATATTTATTATTTGGGGTAATATTGAAAACTAAGTAATTAATGCTTAAAGAACAAAAATAATTTTTTAAAAAGACTTATATTAAGAATCGGAGAGAATATAAGACAATTATTTGCTTTTTAGTTTAGTTAAATAACTTGCACGAAAATGGAAAGCTCTTAAGAGTTTACACGATAACGACGTTTTCAAATTTTACTAAATTTAGAGGGCGTGCACAATCTTTACTTTGATGTCCCAAGATGTTGGTATCTTATTGTTGTTGGCGAAAATCTCGTTTAATAAACATTAATTTGAATTTGGTCCTCTAAAATTTCTTTTCGCTTCAATGAACATATTTTTTGAGAATTTGATATTTTGACGACTAAAATTGACAAATACTAAATGGGTTTTACATTCATGTGAGAAAAAACTTGTGAAAATATTAAATTTTACTTATAAAAACATCAATTTTCTATACTGGTACTAAAAAAAAGTCTCATATGTTAAAAAGAATCTTTTGGAATAATAGTAATATTGCACAATTTTTTTTTTAATTTATCGTCATAATATATTATTCAACCATTAGAATTAAACAAGAAAAAAAAGAGAACGACTTATTTTTACAAATTTTATTAGTGAGATTATTTTCTAGCATAATTGTAATTTTGGAACGGAGGTACTAATTTTTTAGATAGTTTATGATATTTTAGATAAAAAAAAGACCAAAATAGTTTATGATATTTATATTTGTATTGACATAAAACTAAATGAATTTATCTCAATTTTAAATTTAAAAATATTTGAAATTGATAAAAGTCAATATTGATTTTAGGAAAATGATATATATTGGGATTGATTATGTCGATTTTTTTATTGCTAGTTACGTGAATTAATATTAGTTGTATCTTTTTTGGAAGGATTTATAACAAGTGGGATTCTCATATAATTATGCAAATCTCATATATTAATATTGTAATTTGACATAATTAGTACATGAATAGTAATAAAATTTTAAATTAATATTAATTTATTAAAATTAATCAAATTTATTTAATATGTGTGATTATTAAAATTAATGGAAACGAGGAGTAACATATAATACTGGCCAACACCACCATTTTTACCCAGTAATTGTGGTAACAAAGGCAGCTCAGAGATCGGAAATGGGAAGGGGAAGGGGAAGCTTCCTTATTCATGGGGTTGCTTTTACTTTGAGCTCCAACAAATTACGACCAACGATTATAGCATGTAATCACCCCCCTGCAGGAGGTAAATCTCTGCTCAATTTCTGCTTATTCAATCCATTTTTCTTTCATACATCTACTGCTCCAAAATTCACAAACCCCAACCCCAATCATAAGCCTAGAGGTAGAGATTCTCTGAAGCAATTACTGCTAAAGAAATGCAAATCCGGGTTCGATAATCTCGATGATGCTCTTCTTTTATTCGATCGTATGCTTCAAATGCGACCTCTCCCGTCTGTTATTGATTTCGCTCAACTATTAGCAGCTATAGCCAAAATGAAACACTACTCCGTTGTTGTCTCTCTGTTCAGAGATATTTGTGCTTTAACAGATCTGGTAGTTCCGGTAGATGTAGTTTCGATAAACACTGTGATAAACTGTTGTTGTCACTGTAATCGAGTCGATTACGGGTTTTCTCTTTTGGGTGGGATCTCCAAACGTGGTTTCGTGCCAAATGTGTTCACCTACACCACTCTGATAAGGGGGCTTCTTTCAGAAAATAAGTTTTTGGAGGCTGAGGAATTGTTCAAGAAGTTGATAAGGACAAAAGAAATTGAACCTAATGCAGTTATGTACGGGACCATTATAAATGGGCTTTGCAAAACAGGCAACACTTCCACGGCCATTAGGCTGCTCAGAATAATGGAAAAAGGAAGTTGTGAACCAAATACCGTAGTTTATAGCACCATCATTGATAGTTTGTGTAAGGACAAACTAGTAGATGATGCTTTGGATCTTTTCTCTGAAATGATTGGTAAAGGTTTATCGCCAACTGTTATCAGCTATAATTCATTAATTCAGGGCCTATGCAACTTTGGTCGATGGACAGAGACTGAACAAATGCTAAGAGAGATGGCCAATATGAAAATCTCTGCAAGTATGTATACTTTTACTATATTGGTGGATGCGCTTTGCAAGGAAGGTAAGGTAAAAGAAGCAGAGCATGTGGTCGAACAAATGATTGAAAGAGGGGAGAATCCTGATGTAGTCACCTACAATGCGCTCATGGATGGGTATTGTATGCGAGGCAAAATGGATAGTGCATTGGCAGTTTTGAATACCATGATGAATGAAGGGATAGTACCCAATAATCATAGCTATGGCACTTTGATAAGTGGATATTGCAAGAATTTGAGAGTAGATAAAGCTATGGATCTGTTTCGAAAAATGCCTAGTGAAGGTTTGAAACCCACAATTGTAGATTACAACACTATTTTGCAGGGGCTATTTAAAATGGGTAGATATGGTGATGCACAATTTTTTTTAAATGAGATGCAAGCTCAAGGCCAAAAACCAGATATTTTGACATGCAGTATCTTTTTAGACGGCCTATGCAAGAACCAGTGTGTGAATAAAGCATTGTCCTTTTTTCATGCAATGGAATCTAATGGTTTAATTCCTAATATTGTTACTTATAATGTCCTCATTGATGGATTGTGCAAAGATGGAGTGCTTGATATGGCAAGAAACCTTTTTGATAGACTTCCTTTAGAAGGCTTGCGACCAGATACTAGGACATACACAGTGATGATCCGAGGACTTTGTCAAGAAGGACTACTGGAGGAAGCAAATGAGCTACTTGTGGAAATGGAAGCTAATGATTGCTTGCCAGATGATGTCACTTACAACACTATTATCCGTGGATGTTTTCAAAATAAGAAGTATAATGAAGCAACTGTACTCATAGGAAAAATGGTTGACAAGGGCTTCTCAGCAAATGCATCTACCACCTCCATGGCACTGGATCTACTCTCAAGGAAAGAACAGGATCCAACTCTACTTACTATGCTTCAGAAGTTCTTTCCTACAGGTAGATGACTTGTATTATTAGTTCTTGCACTAAAAATATTCCAGTTTCGTGTTATGCATTCACATGTTTCTCTATGTAATTGCGAAGAAAGAAGAAAATCTCAGGCTTAGATTTTCCTTAATATTTCAGTTTCTTTTTGCTTTCCTTTTTGGTTGTACACGTAATTTCAGTTTATTTGCAGGACATGAGGATGATCATGTTAGAGAATAACAACGCAGCGAAAACAATAGTAAAAAGAGATCGAAAGAAAAACAATAGCACACAAAATACAACATTTACGTGGTTCATCCAAAGACTGTGTTACTCCACATATACTCGGTGATTAACCAATCTCACTTTCTCAGAATATTGTACATAATACATACACTGCATGCCTCATCACCTGTTGGGTAACTTTAGAACAACCTCTGAATCAAAGTCGGATTAAGCTTCACTAATAATAGATCATACAAGTTTAATAAAGTTGGAATCATAAAAGACGGGCAACTTCAATAATAGAGCATACAAGTTTAATAAAAGTTATAATTTTAAAGGTGGAAATAAGAAAGGGATTATTTTCCATTTGATTTTAAATACTTGTAGTAATAGTTCTGTTATGATTAGGTAGGGTGATTTATCAGCATACAGAATGGATATATGTTCAATAAAATTTATGGGTTCTTGTTGTTAGGAGTGATGCTCTCAAGCTTTTTATTTGTTGGTAAATTTGATTTATATAAACCTAAAAACTAAATAAAAAGAAATTTAACTAGATTCATACCCAAGAAGCATACAAATAACAAAACAGATCCTGAACTAGAAGCATGAGAACTAGAATGCAAGCTCAAAAAAGGAAAATCATGCAATAAAATGACATGATATAGAAGATAGCCTGGGGACTTAACACCAAAAATAGCACTCCGTCACTCAAAATAAGTCCCATTTGCAAAATTTATAAACTTTAAGGATACATTTTTCTTTCATGTTTATCCCTAAATATAATAGGTGTTTAATTTAGTAGTGGTGCCATCGTAGCGAAATTGAGAAGTTAAACTTAAGCGCATTGTGTCATTTTATACTATCATCATCAACAAAAAGAGCTATTTTGTGGAATATTATTTATTTTTTATCCATATTTATTTATTTAACTTTCTGTAGTTTTTCTTGGGTTGCACATGGGACTCTTTCTGTTGTAGTATTAAAAAGAAAACTTGTTGTAAGAATAAATGACATGTCTCAGATGTAGTTCAATTGCTTCTTGTCTTCAAAAATTCAATGATAGAGCAAATTTGTCAGTACTGGTTTTTATGTATATATGTGATACAGATTTAGTAATTTAAAAGGGGTGTTCACCAGCTCTAGCAGATACATGGAAAGTCAAAAGAAATACTAGTAGTATTAAACTTCACATAATATATATAATATATAAACAAATACATATATAATTGATAGCATAGATTAGCTACCAATTATATACACACACATGCATTACTGTTATATTATACACATACATGATTAATTCTATATAATAAACTATTTACTTTATGCTAATCCTTTGTACCTAACAATTAATTAGGTACAAGTGGAAGTATTAGTGAAGGAAAATGAAGCAACATTAATAGTTGAAGAAGCAAAGCAAGAAAAGGTCTCATTGCTGGTGTTGGGGTAGCGAAAACGATCGATATAATGTGGCGCCATCTACGGATTCATTTTCAGCCTATCCCAACTACTTTGAGATAAAAGGCATTGTTGAGAGACTCGTAAACATATGCTTTGAAAGAACATTATGAAAGAGTTAAATACATATAGCTTTATTTTAGGACTGTTAATACATATAACATTCATTTTGGGACTATTAATACATATAGCATTCGTTTTTGGGCTGTTAACTTTATTTTAGGACTGTTAATACATATAGCTTTACTTTGGTGCTGTTAATACATATTGCTGCATTGTTTTTTTGTCTTGTTAGGGGTTGATGCCTGCTATTGAAGAGATAATGCCTGAACTGGAGCATAGATGTTGTGCAAGAAACATCTATGCTAATTGGAGAAAATTATACCCAGGGCAAGCTTTGAAGATCATGTTTTGGAAGGCTTCAAAAGCAAATAATCTTACTGATTTTAGGAGAGCTATGTCTGACATAAGAAAAGAATCAAAAGATGGTCATGTTGCCTTACTTAAGCATCCACCAAGAATTGGAGCAAGGCCTATTTCAAAACTCAGGCAAAGTGTGATGGAGTCACCAACAACATGAGTGAATGCTTCAACAGTTGGATACTTAGTTGGATACTTGAAGCTAGGTACAAGCCTATTGTCACCATGTTTGAAGATATAAAGACACAAGTGAAGCTAGGTACAAGCCTATTGTCCTAATTTCCTTTTTAGAATATCCCAAAATAAATATCTTATTTCTATATTATTAACTATTTATCATATTTTTTCTCTTATACCCTCTTATACCCTCATAATCTAACTCATCTTTGATTGGAAACAAAAGAAATAGAAACATGTTTACATTGAAAAATGGTGTACTGCTATACCACTTTCACTATAACTTCTCTTTCTATTTAATAGCTCTCTAAACTCTTTCTATTTACTGTTGATGTAGGACGAGTCCGTAAAAGTTGGTTAGAACAATATAAAAGGCTTTGGAAGCCTATTTGAATTAGAAGTTGTATTTTAATTAATTTATTTAATTTGTAGTTATCGTATTAGAGTCCAATTTAGGTTAGGAAAGTTGTTTAGGAGTATTATAAATAGTGATGTACTTTATTATTTGGAGATTATTGAATGATTAATTGATTGAGTTTTGTGTGAGAATTGTGTGTGATATTAACCCTTTGTCCCAAAACTCCCGTCCTCATCATTTTGGTATCAGAGCCAAATCTCAAAACCACCTTCTGCCACCCCAGCCTCTGTCCCAAAATAATTGTCCCATTATCATCACAAAATCAGTGTCATCACCTTAAGCCATAAACTACCCAATAAGAACAAACCCTAGCCGCCACACTTAGTCACAACCCCAACCAGCCGTTGCCTGAAAAAAAAAGAAAAAAAGAAGAGAAGTAGAAAAGAGCCGCCACCTTATCACCACCATCACCTCTGCCTCGTTCTGCCACCACCATCCTCTTTTTGTTGAGAAAATTCCAAACTTTTGCCTCCTCAAGCTTTTAGCCTTGCTGCTCTCTTTTGACTTGCGTGAAATAGTGAAGAAGAAGAGAGACCTGAAGACTGAAAAGGAGAATCTAAAATCTCTTGAAAAATTATAGTTAGGCACCCCATAGTTTTATTGTTTTTTAAATTTAGTCCCCCAAGTTTTTTTAAATTTCAAATTAGCCCCTGAAATTTTACATATCAGTCCATGTAGTTTCAATTTCTTTCGTTTCAGCCCCTAAAATTTCAACAATTTCAGTTCAATCCCTGTGTCTTTATACTTCCTACACTTGCGTCCCTAGACGGAATTTTTTTTTATATTTTTTTTTCACAGAAACCATGGTTAATGTTGGAGAGATCAACGCCAATCTTGATAATATTATATGTTACAACAAGATGAGCGTCTCAAGAGGATTGAAGACTCAATCACAACACTTGTTGCAAATGTTCAGGCCTCTATTATAACACTTACATTAAAAGTTGATGTACTCACGGAACGCGTAGATAAGGGACAAGAAGATGCTCCTAAGAATTTTGAATACCCCATTCCGGATCTTAATCATATGAGACTACAGCAGCATGACCATTGTTGTCAAGTCGTCGCCTAGTCGACGACTAGTCGGTAAGTCGCTCGGAAAAAATAAGTCGTCCCAACGATTTGGTAGCTGTGCACAAAGTCGACCGCTCAGCCGACGACTTGGACGACTAGATGGAAAATTGGACGACTTGGACGACTAGCAGGGGAATCGAGTGACTTACCAAATTGGGTTTGACCCGACCCAGTTCAAAACTGGGTAAAAAAAAGGAGCCTTGTTCATTCGAGTTCGACTGCCCTAATCGACTGAACTTACGAGTTACGACATGAGAGGGAGATCAGAACTTACGATACGAGTACGAGAGGGAGAAGAGAGGGCGATCGTCTCCATCCGGCGAAGGCGGCGAACTCCGGCGAGTCACTTACAGTGACAACGTAAGGCATGCTTCTTCTGACTGCTTCTCTTCTTAACTTCTTCAATCTTCTGTTTTCTATTTCTGTCAAGCGAACTGCCGAACTCTGCTTCTGTTTTCTAAAAATTCCGGCTTGACCGTATTGTGATGAACTTGACGTTTTGTTATCAATATTATATACATATATTACATATAATGGTTGACATTCTATTTATTTCCTTGCATTTTCTTGAGTTTATTTCCATACCCAAGTACCCAATCAATTGGTATTAAGTTTATTTCCATTTTCTGATAGCTGAGTTTAGCAGTTACCAAAGGGCCAATAATTTTTGGTTTATAAATGGCTGCCTATTTATTTTTTGATGTTAGTATTGAGAGTTTAGCAGTTGTCAAAGGGGGCAATTATGTTCTGATATTAGAGTTAGCAGTTACAAGTATTAATTTTTGGTTTATGTTCTGAGATTGAATTTTTGGTTTATAATGTTTGGTTTATAAATGCCAATATTTTTGGTTATGATGTTAGTTTGTTTGTGGCAATATTAGAGTTGGCAGTTACAGGTATCAAACTATCAATGCTAGGCTGCACTATGCAGTATGTGTATGCAGTAGCTACTATGTTGATTAGTATTGAGTCTATTGACTCATTTTTATTGTTTGTTTGTGTAATTATTTTTTGTAGACACTTAAATGGCGGAAAGTTCTGGAGCGGAGGGTTATGATCCAAGTAAGGATCCTAAAAGAAAGGCCAAGTCTAAGGATCCGGGGTGAAAATATGCCTTTTGGCTAGAATTGAACGATAAAAATCTTGTTCAATGCATGCTCTGTGGAAAAAAGGTTCATGGAGGAATCAAAAGATTCAAACAACATCTTACCGGTGGGTATAGTGATGTATCTAAGTGTCCTCGAACTACAACAGAAATTTCAAACGAGATGCATCAAGCTATAATGAGTAACAAAAGGAACAAGCCAATTCAATTTGATGACACTGACGAAGTAGAAGAACTTCAGTCATCTAATAATCCAATTCCAAGCAATCCTTCCAATCCTTCAACTCATTCAACTACTCCAAGTTCTGGGACTACATCTAAAAGACAGAAGAGTGTATTTCAATTCCCTAAGCCACAATCACAACAAAAGGCAATTGAAACTCATCTTAGGAAATCTCCTGAAGAAGTTGTGGACGAAAGACATCGCAAAGGTCCTAGTCAAACAACTTTGGAGAATCGTCTAAGGTCACTGGAAGAGAAAGAGAAAGTTCACATGCACATTGCCAACTGGTTCTATGAGAATGACATTCCTTTTAATGCAGTAAATTCAAGAAGTTTTGAGGTGATGATAGAGGCTATCGGGCAATATGGGTCGGGTTTGAAGCCTCCTTCGTATCACGAGTTGAGAGTTCCTCTTTTAGGGAAGGCAAAGACTAAAACAGAGGAACTGAAAGAGAAACACAAATCTTCTTGGAAGCAGTACGGTTGCACTATCATGTCAGACGGATGGACAGACAGAAGAGGCAGACACTTGATCAATTTTCTTGCTAATAGTCCTTCAGGGACTTACTTCATGGGATCGGTTGATGCTTCTAGTCAATCTCAAGATGCAAGCATGTTGGCAGAGTTGCTTGATGACAAGATCAAAGAGATTGGCCCTGAGTTTGTTGTGCAATTAGTGACAGACAAAGCCTCCAATTACAAGGCAGCTGGTAAGATTTTAATGGAGAAGAGACCTACTTTATTCTGGACACCATGTGCAGCCCATTGCCTTGACCTTATGCTAGAGGACATAGGCAATTTGAAACAATTCAAGTCTACAATCGGGAAGGCCAGAAAAATAACAACATTCATTTATAGACATGGTCGCCTTCTTGATGCGATGAGGAGCAAAACAAATGGGAGGGACCTTGTGAGATCGGGAGTCACCCGATTTGCTACATCTTTTCTGACCCTTCAAAGCTTATGCAAGTACAGGGATGCTTTGAGACAATTATTCATCGGTGATGATTGGACACAGTCCAAGTTATCGACTACAGAGGCGGGGAAGAAAGTGTATGACACAGTTATGTCTTCTAGTTTTTGGCACGTCGCTGAAGATTGTATTAGAGCGTCCCAACCATTACTTGTTGTCTTGAGGATTGTGGATTCGGATGAGAGGCCAGCTATGCCTGAGATTCTTGCTGCGATGGAATTTGCAAAGAATAAGATCAAAGATGCATTTAATTACAAACAAAGGCTATATAAGAAAGTGATCGACATTATCGAGCGAAGATGGGCATGCCAAATGGAGTAAAAGCTATATGGGGCAGCTTTGTTTCTAAATCCGGGAAAATTTTTTGACATTAAAGAAGATGAAGAATCTGGGTTAGCTTACAAGTTGCGTAACAACTTCAATGATGTTCTTGCAAAAATGGTTCCCGACCAAGGTTTGGCAGACAAGATAAGCGACCTAGCCGATGTCTACGAATCTTCTCGTGATGACTTTTCTAGAGACATGCCGATTAGGCAAAGAAAGACAAAAAATCCTAGTAAGTATAATAGTATATTAAATTAATTATAAATTTTACTCTTTTATAATTTAGAATATATTTGATTTTTTATTGTTTTACATCTAATTCTAATGTAGTTGATTGGTGGAATGCTTTTGGCGCTTGTACTATTGAGTTTGCAAGGTTTGCAAAGCGAATCCTCGGCCTTTGTTGTTCTTCTTCCGGTTGTGAACGCAATTGGAGCACTTTTGAGTTTGTAAGTATTTATATATTCTTTACTAAATCTATAAATATTTTATATATTCTTTACTTAATATTTTTTAAAACAAAAATTTCAGATACATTCGAAGAAGAGAAATAGGTTGGAGCATCAAAGGTTGAATGATTTGGTGTATGTGAAATACAATCGCCGAATTGTTGAAAGGTTCCAAAAGAGGCGCGAACTTGGACGAAACTTTGATCCATTAGTCTTGGATGATTTTGATTGGGGTAGTGAATGGATAGTGCCCGAGCAAGATGTAGTTCATCATGGAGATGATCTTACATGGGAGGATGTTGATAGAGCTGTTGGTGCATCCAATGCCGTCGAGGGCCGCAATCTTCATAGACTGACGAATGTCTACTCACGGCGTAGTGGTTCGACTTCTACGGAACCACCGAGGACAAGAGCTTTGCATGACTCTGATTCTGATATTGGAGAAGAAGAGGAGGAAAGCCTTCCTAATGATGATGAGGATGTGGATGATGATTATGGTAGAAGAGTAACTACTGTTTCGAGTGATGATGACACTACTAGGAGACATGATGATTTGATCTTTGATGATTTAGCTTGATAGCTTGAGTGATCTTTTCATTATGAAATATGAGACTTTTGAATTCAAGAATACTAAGTTTGTATGACTTTATTTTTATTTCTATATTATGTTTGTTTTTGGCAATGTCACAATGAACATGTCTTTATCACATTAAGATTGAAATGGTTGTCTAATGTTATGATATGATTATATGTTTGTTTATACCTTTATCTTAACAATGCTTGTTTACTTGTTTTATCATAAATTATTGAAATTATTCTATATATACAATCTTAAAACTTAAGAAACTAAACATAAATTTATGAATTATATTGAATTAAACTAACTATTACAAATATTTCACCATTCGATTTTCAAAGGCAATATCAAATTCACTCTTACTTGCGCTCTTGACATGCCAAATTTGAAGCTTGCAAAAACTTCCTCTGTGATCCGACGTGATTGTTCTTGTTTTGATAAGTCGACGGAGTCGAGTTTTTTCCAGTGGAGGAGAAATGATGTAGGACAAGAAAGTTGGTTAAAACAATATAAAAGGCTTTGGAAGCCTATTTGAATTAGAAGTTGTATTTTAATTAATTTTTTTAATTTATAGTTATCGTATTAGAGTCCAATTTAGGTTAGGAAAGTTGTTTACGAGTATTATAAATAGTGATGTATTTCATTATTTGGAGATTATTGAATGATTAATTGATTGAGTTTTGTGTGAGAATTGTCCGTTTGATATTAACCCTTTGTCTTAAAACTCCCGTCCCGATCATCTGTACTTATTGGAAATATAAGAGTTACAAAAAGAATGTATCTAGATAATTGATTCACGTGGAAAAGAGTAATTGTTAGGGTCATACAAAAGTAAAAAAAAATATTTCAATTAATAAATAATCAAAATGGTAATTTAGGCAAAAGAAAATTTTATTAATCAGTGTGCCAAAATCAATTTGGACGTTTATTTCAGGATGGAGGGAGTAGTAGTAAATATTCTGTTCTGATTTGGTAGGGTGATTTATCAGCATACAGAATGGATATATGTCCAATAAAATTTATGGGTGGTTCTTGTTATTTGCAGTTAAGCTCTCAAGTTTCTTGTTTTTGGTAATTTAGAATTATATAAACCTAAAAACTAAATAAAAAGAAATTTACTATAGGCAAACCCAAGAAGCATACATATAACAAAATAGATCCTGAACTAGAAAGCATGAGAGCTAGCTGCACGATAGGGAGAATGCAATAAATGGCAAGATTAAAAACATAACCAGCTCTGATTAATCACCAAAAAATATATACAAGCTATGTGTATCGAGCAAATCATAATTCTTTTCCTTTACCATACTTGTAGTAGTTAGGAAACTTTGAATAGGAAATTTGGATGTCCTAGCTGCTGCTGCTGGTGGTGCTTCATAAGCAATAGGCTTTTCTTTTCCTTTACCAATTAGCTCATTAAGTATACTCTTGCGAACCCTGGAACTGCATGTATATAGCAGTTAATCATAATCATGCATTACTTTGCCTTCCTTTTATTTTATTTTTTATTTTTTTATCATCAAAAAAAGAAATTTTATTAATAACCAATGTAGTACAAATGTGACAAATATAAAAGATCAACATAGTTGTATTACAATAACAAAACCTTAAACATATCCCAATTGCGTAAAACAAGATCAACACTTCATAACAAAAACCTTTGCATGTCAACATATTGCTTAATTCATTCATATGATTCCTCCCCTACATGCTGACATCAAGCCAAATCACAATAACACACCCGTCCCATAGCCAGTGGCGGATTTTTTTGGCTGAAGACTGAAGTGAAGAGTTGAAGCTTAGCGAGTTAGAGAGCGGGAGTTTTTGAATACATTATTATACACCGTATATTTAGGTTTTTTTGAGTAGTAGTAGTTTAATTTTTTTTTTGCCCCTCTAAGTTTAACTTCTTCATAAATCTGTCCCATTTTCCCTCCCTTTCTTTCCTCTATTTTATTATTTTAGGAAAAAGTTGGGAGATTAAATAAAACAAAAAGATGATAATATAGTAATTAAGATGGATAATTTGAATATCAATTTTTTTTTTTAATAGGCATGTAATGTCAACCTAGGACAAATAAAGTTGGACGAAGGGAATATTAATTAGTAGTGATAAATATATGTAAGTTGATAAAGCAATTAACCTGTATGGGCTGATCCAAGGATCAAGCTGCTGGTACAATTAATCTTGTACCTTCAGCAGCAGCAGCATGATTTTCTTTTTCTGTGTAGCTCTGAAAAAGAAAATCATGTAATAAATGATAAGATTAAAAAGATAACCAGCTCCTACAGATGAATATAGAAAGTCAAAAGAAATACTAGTATTATTAAACTTCACATAATATATATAGCATATATACACATACATATATAATTTTTTTATCATTTCTTTTTGGGTTGCAAATGGGACTCTTTTCTGTAAAAAGAAATCTGGCTATAAGAATCAATGACATAAGAATGGTCTCAGATGTAGTTCAGTTTCTTCTTGCTGATGATTACTGCTGGCATATATTAATTTACTGCCTTAGGAAATTTATTGACTTAGAAGCGTCCTTTTTTTGGCCTGGTTGATAAGTTTAATATATTCACCATAACTAAATACAACAAAAACAGATTTAGTAATTTACATGGGATGTTCACTAGCTCCTACGGATGAATATAGAAAGTCAAAAGAAATACTAGTATTATTAAACTTCACTTAATATACATAGCATATATACACATACATATATATTTGGTAGCATAGTCTAGCTACTGGTCAATTCCACATGAGTTCATCTAAAGAATTTATTAATAAGTGGAATGGGAATGCTCGAGGCAACTTGTATGTGAACACTTACAAGTCTTTTGTTTTCATCAGTCTTTATTAAGATGTGTGGGTGTAAATTCTGGCTGGAATTTAAGTCACATTCATAAAACACTTAACACTTATGTATGCTTAACATCTATTTGACTCTATTTGACTCGCTTGTCTTGAATTTGCTTATTTTATATATAGTTGCTCCACAGCTTCATAGCTACAACTTGTAACCATATATATATATATATATAGAGAGAGAGAGGGAGGGAGAGAGAGAGAGAAGGAGGGAGAGAGAGAGAGACACAAACAAACACATACATGTATTCATAAAAAAGCATAACAAATTGGATTGTCAATAAGTTTTTCATATTTTGGAGAATTTGTGAGTTGTATTTGTATATAGTTTTTTTCTTATGATTTTGAACATGATCATGATCAAAGAAATTCAGCTTGTGAATATAATCTTTTTTGTGTTGATTTTGCTAAGCATAAAAGCCAACGCGATAAGGTGCATTGATAGGGAGAGACAAGCGCTCCTCGTGTTTAAGCGAGGACTTGCAGAAGACTATCAACGCCTATCTTCTTGGGGGAGCGAAGAAGATAAAATGGACTGTTGCAAATGGCGAGGGGTTGAGTGTAGCAACATCACTAGCCATGAACAAGCTTGATCTTTCGTATTCCTCTAATGAAACCAATCCACTAAGAGGTAAGATCAGTTCTTCATTGCTTGAATTACAGAATTTAAACTACTTGGACCTCAGTGACAATGATTTGGAGGCATGGTAATTCCAAATTTCATTGGTTCGTTCTCAAAATTAGTTTACCTTGACCTTTCATATGCTAATTTAAGTGGGGTTGTTCCATATCAGCTTGGTAACCTCTCAAAATTGCATTATCTATCTTAGTTTTAACCATTTTGATACTTGTATTCCGGGGTTTATTGGTTCTTTAACAAGCTTAAAAAATCTTGTTCTGTCAACTGCTAATTTTAGTGGAGCAATTCCATATCAGCTTGGAAATCTCTCCAACTTGCAGTATCTTGATCTTGGAAATAATTATGGCATGTTTTTAAAGGGTGGGAATCTAGATTGGTTGGCTCATCTTTCTTCAATGAAACACCTTGATTTGAGCTATGTCAACCTTAGTAGAGCCAATTACTGGATAGATACAATCAAGAATCTCCCTTTCCTATCAGACTTGGTTTTGGTTAATTGCGAGGTCTCTCAAGTCATGTATCCCTTTCTTTCCTTAACAAACTCTTCTTCATCAATTTCTACCCTCGATCTCTCTACTAATAATTTGACCTCCTCCATGAATAGTTGGTTGTTCAATTTAAGTAGTAGCCTTGTTTATCTTAATCTTGGTCGCAACAAGTTAAAAGGACCAATTCCAAATGCTTTAAGTGGCCTAACTTCGCTGAAAAATCTCTACCTCTTTGAAAATCAACTTGATGGGATTCCAAAATCCTTTGGAAATCTCTGCAATTTGCAAAGACTTAGATTTATCCTTGAACAATTATAGTGGGAACCTTCAAAGTACTCTATCTGGATGTGCTGAAAATTCATTAGAGAGTTTGTGGTTGTCTGGCAATCAATTCACTGGTTCATTTCCTTATGATATCACAAGATTTTCTTCGTTGATAGATTTAGACCTTTCAGACAATTAGTTAACTGGGGTGTTACCAAAAACTCTCCAAACTTGAATCTCTTGCTATTTCAAGAAACTCTTTTGAAGGTTTTGTCTTTGAGGAACATTTGTCTAATCTTTCCAATCTAGTGTATTTCGACCTATCATTCAACTCTTTGGCATTCAATCTTGAGCTGCTCCCACTGGGTTTCTCCTTTCCAGTTAGAGTACATACTTTTGAGATCTTGCAAGTTGGGGCCAAAATTCCCTCATTGGATTCAAACTGTAGGAAACTTTACCTTTCTTGATTTATCTAGCAATAGAATATCAGATAGTATCCCTATGTCATTTTGGGATTTTTCACCTGGGTTGCTATACTTGAATCTCTCTTCAAACAACATCAAAGGTGAGATACCAAATTTATCATGGAATTTCATTTATTATCATGCTATCGTTTTGAGTTCAATACCGCAACTTCTTTCCCATACAAGTTCAGTGTATCTCAATAGAAATAAATTTTCTTTTATGGAACACTCTCTTTCTTGAATTCCATTGAGGGGGTGGTGGGGGGGGGGCATTAATGTATATTGATGTGTCATATAACCAAATTTCGGAAGTCGTTGTTTGCGGTGAAAGTTTATAAGAGAAAAAAGGGGGAAATGAAATGATTAAAGAAGAGATTAATGTGCTCTTAATTATCTCTTTTATTGAAAATGGTTCCACATACTAATGAAAGTCCATATTTTTGACAAACCATTCAAGGCGCGCGTGTTTTAAATCTTGGATTAAGTAGTTGCCTAATAGTCTTAAATCTTGGATTTCCTAGTGACTTATTCTCACTCATTATTTAGTGGATCATATCTAATACTCCCTCCGTTTTAAATTATCTGCTGTTTTAGCAAAAAAGTTTTGTCCCACAATATCTGTTTTTTCAAGATTTTAATGCATTTTTTCTTTTTATTTTTTAAGTTTGCCCCTTTACCCTAATTAATGATAGTCATTACTCTCATTCATGCCTCTCTTTTTTTTAAGCATCTTTTCATATTCGCACCAATAAGTATTCATGCGCAGAAAACAAAAAAGTCAGCACATAAGGGTATTTTAGTATTTTTATCACACATTGGTATGTGTGTGGAACTCTAAAAAAACATATAATTTGGGACAGAGGGAGTATCTATTAGTAGTTGGGTCCTGTGCCCCCGGCACTGTATGGACGGTGGAATTTATCTCAAACTTTGAACGGTCCAGATGATTTATTGAGTGAGCGGTAAATTCAAAATCATTTGTATTTTATTAGATAGATTATAAAATGTGAGGCTTTTAGTAAATGTTTTTTAGGGGAGTGGTTAAAATGAATTTAACTTTGGTCAATTGACTAATATAGTGTCGATACGTAGGTGGGGTGATCTCTATCTCTCTGCGTGTTAATACTGTATTGATCAATCGACCTACTTATCATGAAGTTTACTTTATGGTAACCGGATCCGTTTTTTAGTAGTGTACCATCCCCCTCCCCCCACCCCCACCCCCACCCCCACCCCCCAAAAAATAGAAATAGAAAATTATGGTAACTTCATTCATTCTTTTGAAAATATAAGATCAATGCTTACTTTCTAAAGTCACTTTGATATTTTAAATGTAGGTGATGAACACTTTATGTTCTTGCATGCATGAGTTGTCTCTTATTATAATACTATTTTAAAAAATTACAAAATATATTTTTGTACATAACATGTGAGGGAGTGTATTCAATTATACAAAACGATATCGTTTTGTACGACAGCTCATGCAAAAACGTGAGGTGTTCATCGCCTCCATTTTTACCTAAGTTTATATTAATCATCTAGAGCAATAACTGTCGGGTGTTGTAAACAATAAAACACGACAGAAGAGTTAGATGAGTATTTTTCTATATATTGCGATAAATTTATGTTAAATTATAACTACGAAATATGTCAATAAATAAGATTAGGTAAAATTATTACAGGGTCCCATTTTTAAAAAAAAATTACAACTAATACTTATTCACGTAATTAACAATCAAAAAATCAATTATGATAACTTCTTTCATCCTTTTGAAAATATAAGATCAATGCTTACTTTCTAAAGTCACTTTGTTATTTTAAAATTTTAAAATTGAGATAAAATTGGTAAAGTTTCTTAAAATATAATTATGAAAGTTGTAAACTATTTAAAAATTACCATTACTTATAAAATTTTATTATTTTTTAAAAATTAAATGAATCACGTACATTTTAAATTTAAATATTTCAAATTAACGTTTAAAAGTCAAATTCAATATTATATTTTTGAACACATAGGGCATAAATCAACCAACAAGCATGGAGTATGGCCAACAAACAAATTTCATTTTCATAGTGAATAAATAGGCACAATAAAGCTTGCCCCAAAACCAAGCTGAGAGAAGGGCGTTAAAGAATTGCGGACAAAATCGTCCATTAAAATTATCAAACTCTAGTATGTATTGGGCCAAATACTATCAGTAATATTATTTATAAGTCACATAATTACCAAACTCATAAATAAAATAATTAAATTAATACAATATGTCCAATAATTAATCATATATTCTAACATTTTGGGTATAAAACAAGTTTAATAGTGCATGACATAAACATTATACTCCACCGTGGCATCGCCGGACTTGAGATTAAATTTATGAGTTGTAGCCAAAACATAACCCCTTGCAAACCGGAAAAGTCCACTTCCTCCGATCACCGGCATCTCCCTCACCTTGTTAAAAACCTCGTTCCTCCCTAGCACCGTGATCGTGCTTCCGTTATACTCACCTTCGCTAAACGCAAAATTCATCGTCATTAATAAACTAACCTCTTGTTGCGAAGCGGATCCGTAAAATCCTTGAGCCTTTCCAATTAATTTGGAGCTTAATTCCGGTCCATCGGTTAATGGATTATCAATCATTCTTATCAAACCAAACATCGTGGCTGAATTATTAATAGCCTGTACGATTTTCATTGAAGTCGGCCTGCGACCACTAACAATGTCGTGCCAAAAGAACTTAAAATGGCTCACCTTTTCTTTCCCGAGCCCGAGAGAATCCCGATCAACGATTTTCACGAAGTCGGAACTTTTTCCGGTGGCCGGAATTGTGATGAATGAAATGAGGATAAATACTGCGGTGAGTTTGGAAGAAAGGGTTGGAATTTGTCTAGCCATTAGAGATCTAGCTAGGTTGTGTCACGTCACTTGTGGTATATGTAACTAAGGTATATTAATGAAATGACACACACACACACACACACACACACACACACACACACACACACATATATATATATATATATATATATATATATATATATATATGTATGGGCCCTAAAACTTTGAACGTTGTGTCATGTGTGGTGTGGTGTCATTTCAGTTACCAACTCGAAAGGCACACCAAGTTTATGTGTGGTCCAAAATGAACACAACCGTTGGATCTCTAATAACCAGTCGAGCCGAGTATTGAATTGTTCGGATTTAATTTATAAAATTATTGGGTATAAAATAAGATTTGATTGAAATTCATTTAGCTATCGAATCGAGTACGATCTCAAATCGAGCCCGAGCAGTTTGAACTTTTCGAACGAATATGATCCGAGTATCAATAGAAAATTACAATTTGAGGAGGTTCGAGTAATTTATCGAACTTTAAAATTTGCTCATATTTGAATCATTTATATTTCGAGTCGAGTTCGAATCGAACTCTTAATCGAATGAGTACAAATTATTTACTCATTTTACAGCCTTACTTATAAATAACTAGAACCAATTAACCTAGTAGACAATTTTGAGTCATATTCTCTCATTTTCATCAACTTTTTCCTTCGAATGGCTCATATATTTTCTGAATTTACAAATTTCAGCACTTTCATGTTTAGAAAGATATAGAGACTTTGGTTACATTTGTTTGTAAAAATGATAGATTTAATATGATTATTTATATTAATCTCACACTATTAAAGACTATTTCATTTTATGATTAGTCTGTTATTTAATATTTTTATGAACTATTTGTTAGCAATTCTAAGGTCATATGACACTTTAAAAGGGATTACATAATATCATTTCGGGTTTATAATTCATCATCAAATAGTCTAAAAAATGATTTTTTTAAATAAAAAGTATCAATAATTTATCAAAAAAGTATCAATAAAGCTTTGATTTTAAGGCCACAATAGTAAATTGAACTGTATATAAAGCTATAATTTTATCATAATAAAGGTTCAATAATTTATCACATTTTTAGTGGACTTTTGTGACAAATCAAAATGATTACCATTCTCTTGGATAGTGAATTAAAACCTTGAATTAGGTGCTGGAATACATTTTATGGAGTAGATTTCTTAGTCTAGGAATTCATTTCAACTGTGTTTAAGATTGAAATGGCTAAACAACTATTTTAGTCCTTGTACTTTATAGTTGTTTTCAATTTTATTCATGTTCAAATTTTTTTTTCATAATAGTCCTTGTGCTCTAAAATAGAGGAATAATTTAGTCGTTTTTAAAACTTAAATAATGACGTAGATTTTCTTTTTCAAAAAAATATGCCAATATTTATTTTATTAATAATCTAAGTGGGTATTAGCAAGGGAGAAATTAGTAATTCGACAAATTGTGCAGAATTTCTTTATGGGTACAAATTTATTTGAAAAAAGAAAGAAGAAAATTCTGCTGCAAGAAGATCATCTAGACTTATGACAAGACAAACTAATAGTGCACATGGGATAGTAATTCTTAGTGAATCTAAAGTTCCAAACTACTTAATAAGTGGTATTTTTTTTGGATATGTATGTAGTACTAAGAATTTGAATTTATTTATTGGGATATTTAATGTAATAAATTTAAAATTGAGTAGTAAAATTTGCTAAATCAATTTTTTTAATTTAGACTTATATTTATATTGCTCTTTATCGAAGAAATTATGTTTCTTAATTTACTCATGTGCATGTAATATCATGATTATTGTTTTATTTTTTGGACATGCATGTTTTTTGTTTATAATATCACTTTTTCTGAGTGTTCATCGTTTATAACGTCGTCCTTTTGCTTTGCCATTCGGTGATAAGATTAGAAGCAAAATCCTTAATTTACAAATATTGAAATAATTTGGTCCTTTTCTTGTTAGTTGTTGGGCTTTTAGGCCCATTAACTAAAATGACCATAAGCCTCCATCTCATTTCCCTTCTCGATGTCTTAAATCCATGTTTTTTTTTCTTTTTCAATTTTGAATAATATAAATTTAATAAGAATTATATTTTGATTTAATTTTTTTGATTTAAATTATACAGAGGGAGTATATTATTCCTTCTAGTCTTTGTGGTTTGAGAAATATAATGAATATGCATCTTGGTGCATATTTTAAACTTCTAATAAAAAGTTGTAGAGGACAAAGATAGCTTGATTAAAGATTTTATAGGACAAAAAGTTTGCTAACCAAACATATGGGGCAAAAGATATATATATATATATATATATATATATATATATATATATATATATATATATAGAAGTGGCTAGAGAAATAAATAATTGTTATAAAATAATAACACATTAAAAAAATAATAAAGAGAAACTGAAGAAAAATAATTACATACAAGACGCATAATTCTATATTATTCACCTAAAAATCTGGTAACTCTATGAGCGACAGCAAATCAGTCTCTCATAAAATTATACATAATACATAATTTTACGTTACGATCGATAACAAATCAGTCTCATTATCTCGGAAAATCGTGCATAGTACAGTGTAGAATCCCGCGATGTTACTCTAATTAACCCTAAAAATACAAAATTGGTTTCAAAAATTCGGACCTAGTAATGGATGGTTAAGAAGATCACCCCCATCATGTTCATACTCATTAACCTAGCTAGCTAGCTACTTATTTTGATCAACTCATATTATACACTAGTAATTTGATTCAAATTTTCTATTGTTCTAGACGTTTTTACTTTTCCAAAGGAAGAGAAACACAATTCTGACCTTGCAATTGACTACATTAAATTTGGACCGAAGTGGCCTAGTTATTCTTTGAAACACCCTCAAACATGTTCAAAGTAGTAATGATTGGTTGACAAGAATCAGAAGATCACCTCATGTTCACATTTTTAACCTAAGCAACTTACTTTGATCGATGAATAGTTGTTAAGGGTATAAACGAACCGACTCGATCTAAGTATTGAGTTATTCAGATTTGGTTCACAAAATTTATCAAGTATAAAATAATGTTTGATTGAGGCTCATTTAGTTACCGAATCGAGCACGATTCCGAATCGAGCTCGATTCCGAATCGAGCCCGAGCAGTTTGAACTTTTCGAACGAATATGATCCGAGTATCAATAGAAAATTACAATTTGAGGAGGTTCGAGTAATTTATCGAACTTTAAAATTTGTTCATATTTGACTCATTTATATTTCGAGTCGAGCTCGAATCGAACGTTTAGTCGAGCGAGTACGAATAAAGCCCGAACTGTTTGCTCATTTTACAGCCTTAATCGTTGCATACATCGTAAGGGGCTCATTAGAAATTTCCTCATAATATTACACCATTCTAGACGTTTTTATTTTAAAACTGAGAAGACAAATTCTGACCTTTCAATTGACTAAAATTTATTCCTTCGGACATATAAAGGTTTAGAAAGAAAGGAAAATAAGAGTAAATGACATCAATACAGTGTCGACACGCAGGTTGGGAGGTGATCTCTCTCTGCATGTCAGCACTGTATTGGTAAATTGATCAATTTATCATGAAGTTAACTTCATAGTAAGCGGATCTCTTATAAAGCAACTGTTTAGAATCGTTGACGTTAGGAGTATAATCGTATCATTTTTTTTCCTTTTTGCCTTTAAAAATTAATTATATTACTATATTATCTTTTTCATATTATTTATTTCTTCAAATCTTATAAAATTTGTTCTATTTTATTCCAGATAATTTCCACACGCAACTCGTATATCACTAACTCCTAGCTTCTCTATAGTGATAAAATAAAATAATAATGCTTAAATTCTTATATTTATACTTTCTTATTCTATATTTCTGTAATATATCAATATGCATTTTATAATCGACATAAGTTTATAGTCATATAAAAAAAATACACAACAAGGCAAAAAGTTTTTGGTAACAAAAGTGTTGTCAAAATGTTTTTGTGTGGGTTCGAGCATATTCACATGAATTAAGTAAAACTATTCATTATAAACGTGACACACTTTGTACCTTTCGCATGGTTGTTTGATTACATACGATACTCTTGAGGGTTCCATGACAAGGTAGTAAAAGTTTTGCTTGTAAAAGTTTCATATTTAATTATTTTCAAAAATATTTGTTTAATAACTTAATAACAATAGAATGATAAGGGAGAGTATGAGATCAACCGTAAATTCGGAGATCATGAGTTTGTCTCTCACTAAAAGCAATATAGGGGTCACGGACAGCAAGTTTCGACATGTTTCGGAAGCCTTGTTCGGGGTGAGGAGATATAGTCCGGTCGTAAGGCTGAGAAACTCTTCATATTAAAAAAACAATAGAATGATAATGAAATTATGATAAAGAGTTAAGAAAAAAATTATGTCATTTTGTTTTGTTATCAATAAAAAATTTAGAGTTTTTTTGGGTAACACTTCTCTTTTTTTTAATTTTTAAATAAGACTCATTTTGTGAAACAAAAAGAGTTATATATAAATATTCAATAAACCAGCAGGCAAAATGGTGTTAATCGATGGTCCAGACTTTCTCAACCCGGTCTCACAAGAGTAAACGTTGAGGCAGATCTTTACAAAGAAGAGTTATTTATTAAATAATAATATTTTATTTGAATATGACACAAATTTATATACAACTACGTACTATATAATTTGCTTCATCTCCAAATGATAATTTTTATTAGACAATGAAAACATATTTTATGAAAAAGTAATATTCAGATAATTAAATACTTTATTTTAAAAAAAATAAAACTAATTTAAATTTAACTAGTTTAAAAGAAGATTTAGAAATAAACCACTAAACCTTTTTCTATAATTATTTCCCTCCCACCACAAAATTATCTATTTTTTCTTAAAGTTTCTTAGTCGTACAACCACATTTACGGAGAGCAGATTCTCTGTCATTAATTTTCCTGTTCCCCTCGTGTCTATCTACTTAAATTTTGACACATATCTTTTTATTTAATTTTAAAATTAATTAATGTTAAGTAACAGATTAGATATCAAAATTTAAGTAGGGAGAAAAATTAGTAACAGAGAATCTGCTCTCACATTTACCGATTTACGTATCAAACTTGTCCACTCTCACTCTATCCATTCACGGATAAAATTAATTAATTAATTAAAAATCGCCAGCATCGATCGTGTATATTAAGTAAGAACTAAGAAGTCTTGAGCCCCAAGCGCCGTCTCTTGCGCAGCCAAGGCGTTTAATATTTAAATTTCCTACCACTTGTTTTTTTAATATTAAATATAGGGGTTAATATTTTCATCGGAGGGTTTTAATAAGAGTCTTGCTATATTAGTAAAAATATAGAGAGTTATGTCCGTCGTAAATTCTCACGTGTGTGAATACGAAAAATACGGGGAAATTAAGGAGGGTATATTACCTAATTGGGAATTGATCTTTTTACAAGTTAATTTGATATTTTTATATGTAGGTTTTATTTTTAACTAAATTAACTCTTTGTGCAGTAAATTAATTATATGATATAGTTATTATGTCTAAATTACCCCCACTTAATAAATAACAAAACATCTAGTTGTTTAACTTTATTTGATTATTAGCGTTACTCAATTAGAGACAACTTTTATTTATTTAACATAAAAGTTAAGATCTAAGACTTTCTCCCACCAGGGAAAAAATTATTTTCAAAATTTTTATTATCATATCATATTATTAAATTAAGTTTTTTATGAAATAAATTATATTTAAGATGTGTAAATTTTATATATAAGATTGTATAAATTTAAACTTTATATAATTATATATAAGACTGTGTAAATTTAAAATGTGTAAACTTTATATATAAGACTGTGTAAACTTTATCATATCATATTACTAAATGTGTAAATTATTTTCAGAATTTCTATTATCATATCATATTACTATATTAAGATTTGTAAAGTATAATGTGTAAACAAATTATACTTACATTAAGATTTTTATGAAACATATTATATATACTTAAGATTTTTATAAATGTGTAAACTTTATTGTGACGCCCCCAAAATAGATATACACAATCCTTTTTGAGTTGTCAAATACATGATACATAATTTAAATACAAACTTCATTTATACAATACGACAAAACGTAGCTGTGAGTTTTAACACGAATATTGTCCCGTAGACAATATCTAAACTCAAATGGAGTCCTCGTTATATTTATTATCACACTATTTCATAGAATAGTGAGAACTACTATAGCCATCATCTTTGTGATAACCCGAGATTTCGAATAATCAAAAATTTACGAATAATTTTTTTTTATTAATATTAATATTAATTATCATTTATGTGACAAGTATCGGTGATACGTGTATCGAGAAAGTCAATTTGTGTATTGACTAATAAATTTAGAGTAGAGTTGTGCTTAACAAGTTTTAGAAATTCTAATCCTAATTTCTGGAAAGGGATTCGATAGAAAATATAATTAAAATAATTATATTGATGAGTACGTGTTTGTACTGTATAGAATGATTGATCGGATCAGGTTTGAAATTAATAAAATCTAATAACAGATTAGAAACCCTAATCTCAGGATTAGAAACCTTAATTATACGCAGGGAAACCCTAATTTTATATCCGGGAATTCTAAACCCTAAATTAGGAAAGCTTAATCCTAATTGACAAGCTTAATGTGTTTATTAAATTTAAATATGATTAGAAAACTCTAATTATATTTTTGTTATCTTAATTTCTATTTTACAAACCCTAATTGTAATTTAGAAAATTTATTTTTCTTATTAAAACTCTAATTCGTGTGTTATAAACCCTAATGACCATTTTGACCCTAATTGCTAAATTAAGCAATTTTAATTAGGGATATTAATCCTAATTAGCAAGATTGAATTTTATGATTAGGAAATATTAATATATTTATTGAATCCTAATTATAATTTTGAAAAATTAATTTTCTATTTTGAAAACCAAAATTTAAAAATTTTAGAAATTAATTATAAATCTAAAGGGTTTAAACTCTAAACCCTAAATGGTCCAAACCCTAAACCCTAAGGGTTTGTACAAATGACAAGAATGCCATTGATTGTATTTTAGAAATGATAAAAATGTCCTTTTATTATATTTTATAAGCTAACTTGTAAAATTTGGTTTAACTTTAGTTGTTCACCAACTATTTTGACCAAGGTGACTTATCTTACCAGCAAATCAGCCTCAAAGTGACAGCAAGATCAGATCTTACATGCATCCAAGTAATATATATTAGATTAAAGAGAGAAAGTTCATAAAAACTTGCTCATTTTCAACTTTGCTCTCACCAACTCTCATTCTCTCTCAAAGCTCCGAAATAATCAAGTAGATCAGTCCTATTTTAGTCCTTTAAAACATCTAGACCAGATTGTTAAGACAAGATCAAAGATTTGGCAAGAAAAGGTATAAACCTAATTTTTATTTTTGATCCATGTTGCTAAGAAAAATTTCATGTTTTTGTGTTTAGATCTTTACTAGATGATGTTTAATGATGATCTATGTTGATATAACATAGATCCATAGCATCAAAATGCTTTAAAAGTGATGATTTTCAAAACTGCCAAGAACAGAAATTGTGGTCTGACAAGCAAATGTCAGGCGCCACAGATTCTGGTCTGTTTAAGATTTTTCTTGTTTTATGTTTGGGTTCTATAATTTGGTATGAGTTCTTGGTTCTGGAAGTGAAATCAGAGTCGTTTAATGTTTATATGTCAAAAGTCGGTTGACCGACCATGACCGAGTACAATCTGGGTAACCCAGAAACGGTTTACCAGTGTTTGACAACTTTTTTTAGCCCCTTGATCTATCAGATTATTAAATGTTTGATGTTATTGTGGTAATACATATGTACCCTGTAATGTGTACTAGAGATTCGGGTTTTTAGATACCATAAATCATCAATGGATCGAACGTAACAGATGGTCAAACTAGGCATGTTGATCATGTTTTGTATTTCTGGAAAAACCCAGAAACACTATGAGCAAGCTTTCTGACATCCGTTGACCGGCTCATAAATTATGTTTCTGTTGATGTTAAACTTAGATGTTGCTTTGTAAATGTTCTATGACATGTGGAATCTAACTTTAAACCATTAAACCACCAACATCATGACCAGAACGTATAGATAATCGAGCACGAAAGTAGGTAGTCGAACTGCCTGAATTTCTGGAAAACCCGGAAACCATCTGACAACAATTTTGGAGGCTTTGATCTCCTTATTGTGATGTCTTATGACCAATTTAGTGATTGATAGTTGTAGTACTACATTTCTACTACAACATCAATGTTCAAGTTAGCCCAGATCATGCCTGAGCTGAGAATCATGGATAGTCAAACGAGCAACCATGAACAAGAAGCTGTCAGTGTTCTTGAGCTCAAGAACACCAACAGCGACGCTTTGTGTCGCTAAAGGCCTACAGCGACGGTTTATTTAATTTTATTTTCCTAATTTCCGAAAAATGATTAAAAATTAGAAATAAATTCTAAAAATTACCAAAAATAATTTTAAAAATTATTTTAAATTATGAAAAATAATTTCTTACCAATTGGAATATTTTTCTTTAATATTTATAATTATTTAAATATTAAAAGTATTTAATTTATTTAATTAGTATATTAAATAAATTAGAGAAAAATGATTTAATATTATGAAAAATTATTTTAAATAAGAATAATGTATTTAAAAATATTTTGAGTTATAAAATGTGACTTTTAATATTTTTAGAGAATTTTCATTAATAATTTAATATTAATGATATTAGATTTATTTAATTCTTAAATTAAATAAATAAGTTAAAAATGATTTTAATGATTTAAAAATTATTTTAAATAAGAATAAAGTGTTAGAAAATATTTTAAATTATAAAATATAATTTTTAATATTTTTGGAGAATTCTCATTAATAAATTAATATTAATGATATTAGATTATTTATTTATTAAATTAAATAAATAAATTAAAAATAATTTTATTGATTTAAAAATGAGAAAATGTTTTTAAAATATTTTAAGTTATAATTAATGACTTTCAATATTTGGATAATAATTACATTAATATTTAAATATTAATGGTGATGATTTAAAAATGATTTTAATTACTTTAAAAATCATTTAAGTAGAATATTGATGATTTAAAAATATTTTAAGTTATTAACAATAACTTTAGTATTTTGACAAGTATGTTATTAATATTTTTATATTATTAAATATTAATAATGATAAGATTATTTAATAATTAAATCATTTAAAAATAATTTAAGTGTTTGAAAAATTATTATAAATTATAATAATTATTTCTAAATTATTAAAAACTTCCAAAAAATATTATAAACGATATTTGATTTATCTAAAATAATATTGAAGCTTAGAGACCAAGTTTAATTGACAATCAATGTGTTAATTGTCGAATAGGGTGACCAGAACACTGAGAATGGACCGAAGTCCAACCAGACCGAAATTGTTAGACTTGACAAGTGTTTATATAGGTTATAAGCACTAATGTGGCTATGTGATAATGTGTCTAGGAGAAGTTTGACTGTAAAATATAATGTTACGTGTTATTAATGATTATGCTAATTGTGAGACCGACATTGTTGAATATAGGTCTTACAAACGCAGTTAATTATATTGTGTAGCTGTAATCAACGCGGAAGGCAAGTTTCCTAACTCAACCTTGAGTTATATTCATTCAATTATTTTAATGGTTAATTATTGATAATTATACCATGTCCAGGAAATTTATTGTTGATTATTCGCAGTTAGTGCATGATTAAAATTCAAATTGAATTACTGATTTGAAAAACATATATTCGTAGAATTACTGTTGATTGGATATTTATATGTGACAACCCCAAAATAGATCCATTCCATCCAACCTATTCTGAGTCGCCAAATACATGGTACAGAAAACAACTATAACTTTATTACAACAATTGTCGTGCAAAATACAACAACACATATGCTGTGAGTTTGGATACAAATATATACCAAATGTGACTCATGTTCCAACCGTGGACATCACCTCACAATGACACCTTACATAAAGGTATAGTCAAAAACTGTTTTAGAAATTAGAATCTTTGGGAAGTGCTCAAGGAAACCTTCGTACATGGGAGGCCACGCGTCTAGGTTATGATAGATATCATATGGCCACAGAATTATCCTTGGTTGACCCAATAGACCCCAAAGAAAAATGAGAAGATTACTATCATATTCTTCCCAATGGTGAGTCTTCTCTTGACATATCATTATCTCTACTGTCTCTAATTGAGAATTATACTTTAAACAAACACCAAGATTATATAGGTAGTGTTCGTATATATACTCAGCAAGTGGATGAGCACATCCCTGTCTTATGATGACACGAGGTTGTATGCCGTTAGACATCTTGTATGATAGTGGCAAACCACCCTTCCAACGTTGGGTACACCTTACCCTATTGGATTCACCAAATATAACAACTAAATGAACTTTTCTATACTGCTTCGGGAGAACATCCACAGCTAGAGACCACTGTTCTATTTTCCCGTTACCCTCGCTCGACCCAGCTACACTCTTATTACCTGAAAGGAATTGTGAAGCAAAAGGGTGAGCACAACTAGCCCAGTAAAGAATATCATGACTAAAGATAATTAAATTATCAGTAGCCTTCATCAATAATAAATCAGAGATTTAGAACATATGGTAAATGATAAAAATTTCAACCATAGTTGCAGCGGAACGAGCAATCCATTAGAAGAGTCAAATAGACTATAAAGTCTATTATCTTCTCCATGTTAAAAATCCATCAACAATGTTTTATCCCTGTAACATCAATCAACAGTTCCTTTCCACAATCATATGAATAACTCATAATCATAATTGTGATTCTAAATTTTTCTTCGCACCCAGGACGAAGAATATTTTCATCACATGTCTTTACCTGAAACATCAAAGATCATGGTTATACCAAATCACAGTTCCTGTTCATAATCATACTAATAAATCCATCTTTGCACTGCGGGCCAAAGATATTCAACAACAGTTTATCTTTGCACTACGGGCCAAAGATATTCATTAACAGACCATCTTTGCACTACAGGCCAAAGATATTCATCTACAATTCATCTTTGCACTACAGGCCAAAGATATTCCTCAACCGTTCATCTTTGCATTACTGGCCAAAGATATTCAACAACAGGTCATCTTTGCACTACGGGCCAAAGATATTCATCTACAATTCATCTTTGCACTACAGGCCAAAGATATTCCTCAACAATTCATATTTGCACTACATGCCAAATATATTAATACCTCAAAGAATATATAATCATTTAAGAATTTATATAAACAATAATTATAACCATGTTGATCATTTCACCTTTGCACTTAAGCTAAAGATATTCAATTACAAATTCAATGGTCATGATCATACCAGTCACAATTCAACTTTGCACTACAGGCCAAAGAGAACCCTAGTCATGATCATACCAATAATCTACCCATCTTTACACTCCAGTGAAAGAGAATTTCAACATCAGGGTTATAAAAATATTATATATGATGATAAAAATAATATGATCAACATATAGTTTTAATCTCAAGAGTAATATTCGTAACTCATGAATAGTAAATCGTGAATAGTAACTCATGAATAGTAACCCCGACACAAAAGATAGAAATTCCACAATAAAATCCATACCAATATTTCGGTATAATGATATTGAAAGAATAACATTACTTAAATTTATAAACAATTTATTTTAATTGTTTACACTTTACTAATTAATGCATTTAATCATCATAAAATGCAAACTCTTACAATTTCATCATCAATAACCAAAACCCTCATCAAAAATCTGCATATACCTCATATAGGATTCTCAAGCCATAAAATCCTATTTTTCAATTTTCTTACTTCACATAAAATATTTAATTCATTTACTCATAGCTAGACCATTTTCATGAAAAATACCAAATCAGTTCCAAAAATATTTCTTTTCTGGGATTTAGCATAATATAGTCCCATAGTGAACATATATTTTTCTCAGAATTTTTAAAAGTCATTTACTATTTTTCATATGGCCAAAATAGCCGAATATTTAGACATTTATCAAAAATTGTACTTTTGTCTAAAAATTCTGAAATTTACAGAGTATACTTCTATCATATACATGTACTCCCAATAAACATTTTATCAATTTTGGAGTTAACCACAAGGAATTATAAGCGGTTACTTTTAAAATAGTCTTTTCCCGTAAAATTCATAACTCTTAATCTATACATCCAAAAATCACCATTTTTGGACACAATCAATAAAACTCATCAAAATATCATTTCAAATTTTTCCAGAATTTTTGAAGTTCAGAAAAATTACGAAACTGAAAATCATAACAACCATTACTATCCCTTACTATCCCTTACTATCCCTTACCTCAAAAGAGCAGCACTTCTGATCGGTATGCAAAGTCGAAGGAAACTTGCACTGAATAGCAACTCTCAAAGTATCTAAATACTCACAAAATATGCTTCATAATATAGAGAGAGAAAGCTTATGTTTTTGGTGTGATTTTCAATTCTAACTTAGCCCTCTATTTATAGGAAAATTTTGGTAGGTTTGACCTGCAACCTGATGGCTTTACCTGCTACTATTCCCACCCACCACATTTGAAATATAATTCAGCACATTTCTTCACCAACCACAAGTGGGGCCCACCAATTCTAGAATTTTCCACCAAAATGATAAACTCCGAAAATTCAACAATTTCTGAACCAGTCATCTTGTAAAATTCATAATAAATCATACGTTCATTTTTAACGATTCAAAATTTGTGGACATATACTCAACTTATATATGTATAACATATCCAAAAATTACCACGATCCAACGGTCGGATTAAAAATTATAACCCTCGCAAAATATCTCAAAAACCCTAATTTTTAATACCTCCATTCCAACAAAAATACTGATAAAAACCTCAATATTAACTCCTTCATTTTTTAACCACAAAAATATATCCCTCATTTATATCTCCATAAAATAAATATTTTCTTATCATATGAATCAATAATTAATTATTCACAAATAATATTACAGAATCACATTTATGACAACCAGGCCGTTCCCAGGAAAGAGGGGGCTTTCCAATAAGGATTTCTCCTTACTAGCGCGCAATTAGATGACCAAACCTCTCCTTAGACAGAACTTTCTAGACATTGCCAATAATGCTATCTAATAATACTATTCAAATAATATGAATTATTGATCTGATAATGAAAAATACTGTGCAGCAACAATTATTGAACAACAATAATATAAAATTTCAACGCAGCAATTATTGAATCAATAAAATAAAATATTGAACAGTAATTACTGTAACAATTATTGAGTAGTGCCTTCTTACGTAAGAATCAATAATTTCAAAAATACTATGCAATACCGTGTGCTACTGTGCAATAACGCGTATTACTGTATTTTAACCACCGGGTATTCCAACAGTGTTAACAGTAACAACTACGTCGTTATTTGTAAAAACTCAAATTTGTCGTTTTCTTCACCCGACAGTTATTCGTTATGGGGCCCACAAATAGCTGCGCCGTCGTACGAATATTCCCCGACAGAAAGAATATTCCATGACCAAACGAATATTCCCCGACAACAATGATTATTTTATAACTACTTGTGTATTTTGAAAAAAATCATATATCACCCTTAACTTTAACCTTTATCAATTCAACCATTTACTGAATAGTAATTATAAGAAAAATTGAATACTTTAATTTCATAAAATTCGGGGTCTTACATATATCTGCAGAAACTAATATTGACAGTACAGATAATTCCTGTTTATTGTCAAATTATATTGAGAAATGTCTTTAGCTAATTATTCTGGCTAAACAAACATTTGCTAGAACTTGATAAATACGAGAAGAGAAATCAATTGTTATTGATAGATCGATGCCAATTATTTCGGCTAGATCGATAAGTAGATAGAATTTGAAATCACAGTATTTCGTTGTTAAATCAAAACCTTGATTCTGAGACTGAGAAGAACAACCTTTTATATAAAGGGAACATTTTAGGTCGTATATTCGACCGTTGCGCGCTGTTAAGTATTATGCATAATATAGGGTATAAGGAGTTGGCCGGCTCTAAGTACTTGCAGAGGGATATAATTTAATCTCTATGGTTATCTAATACTCCTGCGTATGTATCAAAGTAAATCTTTGGTAGATACCCGAGAAAAATAAGTTCTAGATCTAGTGTGATCACTCAGCATAAATCTGGAAAACATTCCACTTTGCTATTGCGTAGAATTGATTCTTGATTATTCAATAGAATATCGTAGAAACTTTGAAAGCGTAGTACTCTTTCATTATCAGATTATTGCGTTGCCTAGAATACGAGAAGACTTGTTATTGAATAACGATTTGTTCAGCTATTTCAAAGTTCACCGAACTTTGGTTTCATTCTATCAAAATAGATAGTCTGTTCTTATTGATTCGTATACATTTATTGTATGTCTTAACTTGCGGGGCAAACTAGTTGCTCACCCTTGCTAAATAAAATATTTCAGCTAGGAACGAAGAGGCCAGCGGGTCAAAGAAGAACAAAGGCAAAGGCAAGATGCTGGAATAGTGTTATGAACATTATTATTATTATTATGTTGTATTGTAAACTCTTTTTGTTTAGGTAAGGGGTATGATTGTAAATTTAAGGTTAGCAAACCTGAGACTTATATATTAACAACTTATATTAATGAGTTATGTATTCCTATTCATATTTAAATGGGTAGTTAAATGTTATTTATATTGTGGATCGTGAGCACCAAACTCGGGGGTCAGGTAACTTGGATTTGGGGATGTCACAATCTTGGACCATCACTCTATTCTCCGACTAGTCCCGATTATATTCTCATTTTCTGAAGAGAACAATGAAAGCAAAGGGTGAGCTCAACTAACCCAGTAAAAAATATTATGACTAAGATAATGCAGAATAAATTATCGTTAGCCTTCAACAGTGTTAAACTGATAGAATACAATAGACAACAAGTTTAACTGCAGCGAAATAAACAATCCATTAGAATAGTCAAGTAGATCATGATATCTACTATCTTCTATGATTTAAAAGTTTATGATCATCAATTTTATCGTTGAGACTCAGCTCAATAAATAATCCACATCACTAAATTATTCATGCACTACGGGCCAATGATATTCATTATTATCACATCCACGAATCATCCATGCACTACGGGCCAAAGATATTCGTTATTATCACCAATGGTCATGATCATACCAACAACTATTCATCAATGTACTACTGACCAATGAAGACTTTTATCACACCATTTGTAACATTACAAGTCATGATTATTGTACATTTTCAACTTTTTTTTTCTTGTTTGTGACTCTCAAAAAATATATAGTATTTATTCTAACGGGAATTTTGCAAAATATATTATTTTGGGTGTAATTTGGATACATATATAAAAATATGGACTGTACAATTTTTGAGTTACAAGCAAAAAAAAATTAAAAATGTCCAAAATTCCAGTCCAGTATTCCGGTATGCCAAGACTTATTGCTAAAATATTATGACCACTTTGGATGATAGGACCATTCTTACATTAATATATATATATATATATATATATATATATATATATATATAAAGTATGAATTAAAAACTCTTTCTCTCTCAAACACACACACAGATATATACACCAACATAAAACCCCAAGCAATCTAACAAGAAGAGATGGCGACCCGTGGGAAATTTCTTAATTAGTTCTTCTCTAGTGTGCATGGCAAGTCATGTCTCCTATAACTTGGGTAAGATTGGGTTTATCCACTGGCAGGAAGCTTCCATTGTCCCTCTCAAGATGGGCTAGGTAGGTGCATGGCCAACCTTTTGTTATTAGTGCAGTACTTGTTCCCCATGACCTATCTCATGGCCTGAAACTAGAATCTGCTGGGTTATATGGCGCAAATATATATATATATATATATATATATATATATAGAGAGAGAGAGAGAGAGAGGGAGAGAGAGAGAGAGGTAAAAATGGAGATATACAGCCGTGTAACTTTTAAAGTTATACGGTTTAGCTACGATCGTAGAGTAATTTCACTCTACGATCGTAGAGTAGTCCACAGATAGTAGAGTGAATTTACTCTACTATCGTAGAGCAGTCCACGATAGTAAAGTGAATTCACAAATCGTGGAGTGACTACTCTACGATCGTAGACCGTATAACTTTTAAAGTTACGCCTACATATTTCCCTTGTGTGTATATATATATATATATATATATATATATATATATATATTAATTTTTGGAGTTTGGACAGTTCAAAACTTCTTTTGCTTGTGATAAATGAGAAAAACGAGCAGTCTAAAAAGATTGGCCCTCTTTAAATATATTATAGAAAAACAAATATTTGCCACCTCATCTCATAGCTAAGGCCTAGCTAATTAATAGTAGATCGATCTTTCGTCAACTCTTTAATTTCTCTAATCCAATACTCCAAGCCACCAAATAAGTAATTCATATATCAAATATTCAAACTTTCAAATTAACCCCACAAGAAGTCTCTAGGCTGCATGCTTCAAAATTTCTTACTCAACCTACCCCTTATATAAAACCCTTCTCGATCTCATCCCAGTCTTCAATATATTCACCTCAACATTCTTTATTGCTATCACCTTTCTCCAACATCTCTTCCTCTTCACTTGACAATATCAACACAACAAGGGTCATTTTATTTCTCTTTTGTCCAAAAATATTATTTATATATCAAATGGGTACTTTAGTGGGACATGTAGCACCTGGCTTTGGTTTCTTTGTAATTGGGCTTTGGCACCTTTTAAATCATATCAAACTCCACGCCTTAAATCCAAAAACCTACAAATCTTTTCCATGGTTCCCTGCTTCAAAAATTAGGTACTTAGAGCTCTTCTTGATCATGGGAGGTTGCACCATGTCCATAGCCATGGAGCTCTTCATCGGACCGGACCGCCACCAACCGCTCGACTCAGACGGCACCATCCCTTCCAACCATCTCCACAACTTTGAGCATTCTTCCATTTCATTCACTTTCTTCATTTACGCATTTTTCTCTATTCTTCTAGACAAAATTGGACCTAAAGCCCAATACGGACTTACTCAACTTCTTGGAGGCATTGCTTTCGGCCAACAACTTCTTCTTTTTCACCTGCACTCGGCTGACCATATGGGGGTTGAAGGCCAATATCACATGCTCCTACAAATTGTTATACTTGTTTCTTTTACCACAACTCTTTTAGGCATTAATTACCCTAAAAGTTTCTTGCTTAGCTTTGTTAGGTCACTTAGTATTTTGTTCCAAGGTCTTTGGCTAATGGACATGGGATTTATGCTATGGACACCAAAGTTTATTCCTAAAGGTTGCTTCTTGAATTTGGAAGAAGGTCACCATGTTGTAAGATGCCACGGTGATGAACCTCTTGAGCGTGCCAAATCACTAGTAAATATTCAATTTAGCTGGTATTTAATTGGTGTAACAATTTTCGCGGTGTCACTTTATTTATTAGTGCTCAAATTTTACCCAGAAGGAGTTGAATATCAATCCCTAACGAAATTGGAAGAGCCAGAAGAGGAAGATGTTGATATTGAGGCCCAGAAGGAAAGAAAGTTCCACGATTCCAAGAGTTTTATTCATATGGGAAAATCATTTGCACCTATTGACATGGAAAGGTAAAAAGAATAATTAATGAGAAAAAAATCTAAAGGTTGATGGGATTAGGTATGCTTTTAGAAGATTATATTGCTTTAATTATTTGTTTACGCACTGCCACTTTGTTTGATTAAGCCTACAAAATGTTGGCTTGTTAAATAAAAAGGAGGGAAAATTAATTGTGATAGTGTAGCTGGTTTGAATGATGGCTTTTAGCTACATTAGGGTGAGGTCATTAAGCTTGTTTTTGTATGTATAGAATAGCTAAGGGAAATTGTTTGTTTGATTCCTAAAAGCACCAAAATTGTATAAAGGTTCATTATTGTATTAAATAAATTATTTTAATTTTAATAACGTGTTAATTATAATTATAATTCTCATTTTTATAGCTAGACAGTATTATTGGATTAAATTAATTAAAAATCTTAAAAGTAATGTATGCCAATCCACCAAGTTAAAAAGTAGCATTGCATTCCAAGTTTTTGGAATTGTGTAATTGTTTTCTAAGAAATGTGGAGCTGCCTTACCTTAAACTCAAATTATTATAGCAACCACTCTCCTACTCTATCTAAAAGTCCATTATAGGGCTTCCGATAAGTAAATTTTCTCAAGGTGACAAAGAGCCAAACAAGCTGACAAGCACACAGTCGCACGAGACGGGGGCTCTTGGGAAATTTTTATTATCTTTAGTGTGGGTTCCGATTTTGATAGGTGCATGCGCTTGACATGGCATTTCCACGTTAAATAATATTTTATATTGGTTGTTGTCCTACTAAGGGCCTAGCTCTTTGGAAATGATTTATTTTAAAATGACTTATAAGTTCATATATAAGTTGATTTATAAGTTGTGACTTATAAGTAAAAGTGTTGGACATCAATTTGACTTAGAAATCATAAATTAAGTTAAAACAAGTTATGAATGTGTTCAGCTCATTATGACTTATAAGTTAAAATAAATGTAAAGATTACTACAAAGGACATTAATAAAAAGAGGGGCAAAATAGACATTATATTTTGTCAAACTAACTTATTTTAAAATGACTTATAAGTCATTTTTAAATAAGCCACAAATAGTTACTTATTTTTTGGACATACAACTCAACTTATAAGTTAAAAAATAAGTTATTGCCAAACACCTTAATAGCGAATAACAACTTATAAGTTGGTTTTGTTCTCGAACTAGAGGTACTCCAGCCTAACCACTTTCACCCAATCAAATTCACCTTCATGGAGCCAATAAACTAGTAGATCGATCATCTTTCTAAAGAAATGGAAAGATGCAGTGTTATTCGAATTATCTGGTTACAGGTTGAGGAAAAAAACATAAGTGAACTCCGGCCTTACTAATAGGCAGTGTTTTAAAACTCGGACCGGATCGATAAAAATCGAAACTGGTCCGCCTTCTGGTCCGATTTGAATTAATAACCCGGTTTTGGTCAAAATCCGGATTGCCCCGTTGACCATCGGTCCAATTAGTGGTCCAACCGGTAAACCCGGTTAATTGACCCAGTTGACCGGTATTTAAATTTTTTTTATACCAAAAAACATTAATATTAAAATTAATCACTTTTATTAATATTGTAACTCATCTTTATTAGTATGTTTTAGTTCATAAAAAACGAGATTTTTAAAAAAATTATTAATTACTAATAATATAAATTTTTATATACTAATGATCACTCGATCAATAACGGTTCGATCACTGGTTGGATCAATAATTCATCCACTCTGTACCTTTTAACAGTTCGGTTCTAAGAACCTTGCTAATAGGTCACAAATAAATAAACTTTACTTCCTAGATCGGTTTTACTTAGCTTCTTAATTTAATATCGTTTGCATCACTGTCAAAGAAAACAACACGATTGTGCTCATAGATTCTTTATGCATATAGAAATTTGTTAGTTAAGTCTGGTATAATAATTGAAGTTATTTTTAATGAACATCGTGCACGCAGCCACATAATAACAAAGGGAAAACAAATTAATTCAAGAAAACCAATCATGCAAGCAAATAGATTAAGAAAATCTAAGCGCATTATGATATATAAATTATTAAATTAAAAAATCATTAATTATATGTGATCTCAGCAATCAAGTGGGTTAATGAAAATTACTTAATATTCTGATTTTGCATGCGTCATTGTGGATCCTTTTTGATTCTACAACTGACGGTTGAAATTAAGTAATTGTAAATTAAGGATTAGCTAAGTGTGGATAATTTGTAATTTCGTAGATGTGCTACTTAATGACAATGCCATGCTACATTTTTCACACACACAATATATATATATATATATATATATATATATATACAGAAATGATCAAGTAAGGGATCCCTTACTTTCTTAAAATAAGGGACTTTTTTTTTTTGCTTTTTTTTTTGCTTTTTTTTTTAAAACAACTAAAAAAAAAAGTTTAATATTTTATGGAACTGAAATTTTTCAATAATACAATGTTTTGGTCGTGTTTTAAATACCTATACCAAAAAGTGGTGGTACAGTCTGCCCAGACTGTACATACATGTTTTGTTATGCGTACCCAAATCACACTCAAAACACTGTATTATGAAAAAATTTCAATTCCATAAAATATTAAACTTTTTTTTTAGTTGTTTTTAAAAAAAAAAAGCAAAAAAAAAGCACAAAAAAAAAGTCCCTTATTTTAATAAAGTAAGGGATCCCTTACCTGATCCTGACCCTATATATATATATATATATATATATATATATATATATATATATGAATGAATAAGAAATAGAAAGGCCGGCCGACGATAATATTATAATATTATTGATGTTATCTTATTATATAATAATAAGTGTCATTAAAAGTAAAAAAAAATATTATTGAAATATATATGTAAAATATAATTCTTAAAATTTCCTCCATTTGAAGATTTGTTTCCTCTTTATAGTTTGTTTGTGATTTTATTTCTTCATCTTCTGATGAGATTTGATTATGAAATTATTGTATTTCCAAAAGTAGGGCTTTCAATAAAAAAATAAAAAAACTCATACAAAATTACTTAAAACCCCATTAATCTCTCTCTCTATATATATAGATATATACACAAACACCTATTTCACAGCACAAATTAGCTGAGTTCACTATTCCTGCTAACAGATCTGTAGTCGTCCATTGAATGATCTAAGCGTTCAGATTAAATATGGCAGGGGCCCGACCACTAGTAGGACATGCGGTCGGTGCAACTCCTCCTTGCGGCCAAGTCATTCACCAAATTGCCCCTAATTTTTTTGGTTTCATACTGATCGCAGGTAGGACATGCGGTCAGTATAAAAAGGAAAACTAGCGAAGCCAAAACCACATCGTTTTGTTTTCATATCTATCGTTATATGTAGAATTAGAGAGAAAGTCGAAAAGATAAAATTTTAAACAGCCTACGGGGTAACTATTACGCGGATGGGGTAGAGATCCATACCAGCATCAGCCGCATAATTGCAGATAATTTGGAACTCATCTCTAATTATTTGGCTAGCTAATGGAGACATGCAATTTATTCCAGCAATTGATTATGAAGAAGAGGATATGGTGACTATTTCTATATCTACTGGTAATTACGATTGTGATGTGGCAACTTACATGGATAGGAACAATTAATTAATCCAATAAAAAATCACTCATTAACACTATATAAGCTTGGAAAAATTATGAGATTTTAGATTGGGTAAATAGTCAAATCGCACCATGCATAGCATATTACAAAAATAAAATCTAGAGAAGAAGAAGCATAGAAGTACGAATTTGCTATGCGATACAATTGTCAACCCACCGTATAACTGTTTGTTAGCATCTTAATAACTCTTCTAAAAATTACTTGTTTTTCAACCTTTGAATTGTGCAACAGATGGCTGGATCATAGTTGGATAGGGATGTGGATCACTTCCCACATACATATGATTGAAAGCATAAACTAGCTAATAGAGGCAATGTAGTAACGAAGTCTGCTGCCGTTAACATACATATGGTATACAAAAGGGCAATGTAGTAATCTTGTATGCATATAATGGAGATAGAACAAGTGGGCAATATAGCCTGCCGCTACAAGCTGTAGAGACAGGGGGAAAATTTAACAAATCCTGACATTTGCTCAGTCTGATCAATGGTTAAAATGTTGGTTGCTGAACAGTGTCCATGACAACCGGTTGCTATGAATTACTATCCTATATATATATATATATATATATATATATATGAAAGGGTTTTAACTTGTGCTTATATAATTTTTTTGGAGTAAATTACAAAAAACTACCTATGATTTACTTAAAATTACTTATAGCCACCTATAGTCTAAAAGAAAACTTTCGACCACCTATAATTTTAAAAATATAACATACTCTCACTCCACTAGTAACGGTGTTAAGAAAAGTTAACGGATGGTGTGTAAATACTTTCTTTCCTTTCATAGCTATTAAAATGATTCTAATTAGACATAAACAACTTAGAAATGATCTAGGATTTTCATGATTAGTTGTCAGCAGCTACTTTCTTTCGTTTAGAGCTTAAAAATATATTAAGAAATCACAATTCAATTAGAAGGGCTATTTGAATAAGAAAATATGCAAAAACAGAGGGGTCACGATTTCGAATTTAAGTTACAAATTTCAACTTTTGTGTAATTTTTTAAATAAAAGTTGAATGCAAGTCAAGTGTAATCTTTTTTGTGTTTTCCATTTCTTAGTTTGCTTCCCAACTAAATGCCACCTCTAAGTTGGTTTAACCACCAATAGGTTTAGTCCAATACACATGTGGCAAGAAACTTCATCTTCTCAGCCACTAAAGTCATCATCAAGTGACATCATTTTCTTAATCTTCGTTACCAAAAAGGAGATCTCCTAAGAAGCATGGAGCCAATAGTAAAAAGTTGAGCAGAGGTACATTAAGTCCTAAAAACAAGGAAATTAGGGTACTAGCTAGTGAAGTGTTTAACAATACTTTCTTTTGTTTAATGAAAATACAATGCTTTAATTTGTTTGGTTATCATTGTCCAGAGATAAACAATATTTCTTTTGATTGAAAATGATGTGATTTGCATTGTCATTTGGTGTACAATGTTTTTGGGTTGGTGAATTTGATTAGCTATAACCAGGATATATATTGAAACTTATTTACATAGCATATGTCACATTACATTGATGAGAAAAGTTGATGTTAACGCCAAGATCTTTGATGACGTCCCAATCACGTAAGACGTCCTAATCCTGCACAGAAAACACGATCAACACCAAAAGCTTGACGGCTGGACCGTCGGGGGATAGCTCCGGCGTGAGAGTCAATACAGGTGTTCAAGGTTTAACAATGGAGGGTATAAAAAATCTCTAGTGTGTTTTTCCAGATAGAAAGTGTATGCGTACCTTTTGTTAGGAGACCCCCTTGCTAGGTTATACTCTCGTGCCCGGTTTTTTGTGCCACCAACCGTGATCTGGCACCTCCTCCCAGTCACCTCTTGTCCCAGCCGACTGCATGCAGGTTATCACCTTTTTTCCACTGTTCCTGCCGCCGGCCGGATAAGATCCCATCCACATTAATGATCTGCAGGCGCTTGGTCAACTGCCCTCCTCCTTTCATCATTACCAGTCAAAGTCTTAGATATTAAAAGATCTTATGGGTCGACCACTTGACCCAGCCCATTATTAAGGGGATACAATAAAGGTAATATAAATGTTAAGCCCAATGACTATAAGACTTAGTGATAAAGGTCCACTAGGCTAATTAAACGGATGGGCCCAATCGGTCAGGCCCAATGAAAGAAATATCATGCCCCAACATTGCCCCCTAGTCTTTTATTAAACAGGATGTTTAGTGGAAGACTGACTGCAAATAGCGCGAGTCCACAGGAAGAAAGAGCCCACTAAGCGCCAGCCTACCTTGGATAACCCACCAAAGCCAAAATCGGACGTTACCCTTTCCTCTCCCTCATCATTATCCCCAATTAATGCGCCGCCCTTGGCCCTCGTGCAAATTTTGAAAAAATCACTCGCTATAAAAGCCGCTGCCCATTCTCCTTGGAGGGTTCCCTGCTATTTCGAATTCATAAGAGCTTATTGTCTTCTCCTCCTCAAATTTCTTCATTTTCTCTGCAAATTCTCAACAATGGCATCCCAGAACCCCGATACAAGTTCTCCCCTTCGTGTCGCCCCATCTCCACCGTGACCCCTCACTCCAATCCTGACAAAGAGGTTCCGGGCTCAAACCCCCAAGTCGGTGTCGCGAGTAAGGAAGCTCCGCCCATGGAATCACTCCCCAACCCATCTGATTTTTTCCAAAACGAGGAAGACTTTCCTCATGCCAACACCCCTTCCACCGTCAATGAAACTGAGCTCTGCAACATTAGAGCTCGCTATCAAATACCGGATACCCACAGGGTACGGATAGCGGCCCCTCACGAAAGGATGTACCAGCGTCCCGACGGCTGGATCGCCGTTCCGGCAACTTTTCTGGAGAAGGGGGTGAGGTTCCCCCTTCACGCCTTCTTGATCACCCTCCTAGGGTTTGTTGGAGTGGGGTTCGCCTAATTGGTGCCGAACTCGTACATCCACATACTGGCTTACATAGCCTTCTGCTACGAGATAGGAGTTCCTCCTGCTGTGGATTCCTTCTTTACCCTCTTCTCGATGGGGAAATCTCGGGAGAAAGGCTTCAAGGTGCTAAGTAAGATAGCCCCCAAGCCCAATGCCAGGATCGAGAAGCGGTCTCTAATGGACACTCCTTCGAGCAACCGAGGATGGCATAATAAATGGTTCTTCGTCAACGGGCCCGAAATCTCCTCTGTTCCTGACTGGACCACTTCTGATCGCGTCTCTGCAGACTTCGGAGACATATCCGAGGAGCGTATAAGAGAAATGACGCGCATCATAGAGAAGATACCCCTGAAGGAGTGGAGCTTCGGCCTCTTGGGCAAACAAGCCTGGTTGTATGACCACAAGTTGTCTCTCATCAAGCCGACTTCGACCGATCGGAAGGACTTGGATAGGTACCTTTCTGGCAAGCCTTCATCCCCTTCCATCGAAGTTCCCCAAGAAGAACTTCCGGCCTCGGAGGCACAGGATGCAGAGGTCTTCCGCGGATCAGAACTTGCTGAGGAGCCTAGCCGACCTCGACAGAAGAAGAGGGCGGTTCGGAAAGTCCGGTCAAATCCCCAAGGAACTCAATCAACTTCTACAGCGAGTTTGATTGACTTGCCTGCGACCGAGCGAATGCAGGCTCTCCGGATTAAGAAAAGGAGGACCCACGTGACTCCTCTGTCTGCCGATGAGCTTCGAGTTCCTCGTCCTGCTGCAGTTGAGCCTCCCCCCGTCATCCCCGTGGAGATCCATGTTTCAGAAGATGAGCTCGAAAACCTGAATGAGTCTCCTCTTCTGTCTCGTAAAAGGAAGCAGTCTTCCGAGGATCAACCAGCACCGCCCCCTGAACCATCAGTGCCTTCTCCGCCGAGACCCTCTTCCTCCACCTTCCGGCGAGAAGCTGCGTCTTCTCGCACTGTATGGCCGGATTTTAACGAGAACTTTCCTTTTCAGCTGTTCGACTCCTTTGTTCGGGAGACCGATGACCATCGGTTCGGAAACAGTTCGATCAGGGATTTGATCGAAGAGGGCATGAGTTACCAGGCTAAGGTGAGTTGGTTCAATCGAAATATTTAGGAATCATCTGTTTCTTCTACTAATTCACTTTAAATGTCCACAGGCAAATGCCGTCTTCGGGAGACTCCTTCCCCGATACAGAGAGTCTGAAGCCGAAGAAGATGCGGCCAGGCGAGAGATGACTACTATGACTTCTGCTCTGGAGAGGGAGAGAAGGGCTCATGGTATCACTATCTTCAATAAAGAAGGCCTTCAGAAGGACTTAAATAAGTTGAAAGAACAGTTGGAGACATCCGAGGCCACCCATCAGCTGACCGTTACTACGAACATAGACCTGGTTCGTCAGAATGAGGTTCTTGTTGGGAAGAACGAGACGATGGTGAAGACCAATAAGAGCTTGGCTATACAAGTACACGACCTTGAGGCCAGGGATCTGAGACATCTGAAGGAGCGAGCAAAACTCGAAGAGGAGCTCCGCGAACTTCGGGCTCTGAGAGACTTGGGTCCTCCTCTAACCGGAGATCTTCGGAGGGAAATCCAACAAGAATACCGAAAATCTGCCGAGTTGAACGAGGAGATCATCCAGATGTTCTCGGATGGATACGACGAATGCCGAAGCAAAGACAAGGCAAGACTTGTCGCTGCCAAGGTTGAACCGACCATCCTGGACTCTTCGGAAGACGAAGCCGATCTCTGAAGATGGTTTTCTTTCCCTTAGCTGTAGGATTTTTGTAAAGCTTCTATCGTTTTGTAAACATCATTATGTAAATAAAATATCAGTATTATCAGTACCATCCTTTATGACTTCGATTTTTTCACTGTTTACCAACACTTCAATATGGATTTAATTTGAAAAATGTACAAGCTCCTCCGTGGGCCTAACTTTAAACTGTTAATTAACAACTAAGCAAGTCGTATAACAGATAAGACGAAGCTAAATAACATGGCCTTCCGAACTCAACACTTAGAAAGATTTAGGCAATAATAACAAAGTAAAGGAATACTTATTCGTTACCGAAGTGTGAGGTAGGTGTCGCGAGGGATCGGATGAAGTCTAAATGACGATACTTGCCTACTCCGAAGGGCCTGATAAGGTTCTTAGGATCACCTGCCGATGAGGCTATCATCGAATGGTCGACGAGTCCGTCCGAACCTCCTTACACCGGTGACCATTGATTTTACCACCCTTGGTAAAAAACAATATAGGATCCAGGATTTGACTACCACGCGGGGTACCAAATAGATTGGCTGCCATCGAATGGCCAGCGAGTCCTACCATACCTCCTTACTTCGGTGACCATTGATTTTACCACCCTTGGTAAAAAACAATATAGGATCCAGGATTTGACTACCACACGGGGTATCAAATAAATTGGCTGCCATCGAATGGCCAGCGAGTCCTACCATACCTCCTTACTTCAGTGACCATTGATTTTACCACCCTTGGTAAAAAACAATATAGGATCCAGGATTTGACTACCACACGGGGTATCAAATAAATTGGCTGCCATCGAATGGCCAGCGAGTCCTACCATACCTCCTTACTTCGGTGACCATTGATTTTACCACCCTTGGTAAAAAACAATATAGGATCCAGGATTTGACTACCACACGGGGTATCAAATAGATTGGCTGCCATCGAATGGCCAGCGAGTCCTACCATACCTCCTTACTCCACTGTGACATTAGGACAAATGCGAAGATCAGTTGTGAAAAAAGTGACTTTTTATTGATGATGAACGGTTATGTACAGACTCCCAGTGGACTGACTTGGTTTCTATTGAAAGTACTTTCGGAGCCTGCCTGCGTGCCATGTGTTCTGAATTTCGGATCCATCCAAAGCCTTCAGTCGATATGTTCCGGGCTTCGGTGCTTCGGCCACTTCATACGGTCCTTCCCAGTTCGGCATCAACTTCTCAGTGTTCTGCGGTGTAGACGCTTCGGCCTCTCTGAGAACGAGGTCTCCCACCTCAAATCTTCGGAGCTTTACCCCTTTGTTGTAGTGCTTGGCGACTCTTCTCTGGTAGGCTGCTAACTTGATCATAGCCACTTCTCTGACTTCCTCTAGCAGGTCCAAGTTGGCCTTTAGTCCCTCGTCATTGTAGATCTCACTGAACTGACTAACTCGAAGACTTGGAGATCCAATCTCAACTGGGACTAAGGCATCAGTGCCGTAGGCCAATCTGAAAGGCGAGTCCCCTGTTGTTGTCCTCGGCGTAGTCCTATAAGCCCACAATACGCTGAGCAGCTCTTCCGACCATCTTCCTTAAGAATGTCCGAGGAAAACGGGGATGCTTTCTTTCCCGGAGTATTCTTCACCTGCTGGACCTCGGCCAACTGCTTCTGGAGTGCCTTCAGTTCTTTTACGAGGTACTCTACTCCTTCCGGCTGTGACGACACTTTCTTCTCCGACGACTCTCTCTTTCTTGGAGTAGGTCGGTCGTTGATCATAATACCCCCAACCTTCGAAGGACTTTCGCGACGACGGTCTTCTGAGCGAAGTACCCGACTTTCGGGTGTACGGCCCCCAGATCTGCTTCGCCTCTGGGTCCGATGACTGTGGTGGGAGTGTGCGACAATGAGTGCCCTTTTCATGCTCTCTGGAGTTCGTTCTCTGGATCGGCCTTTCCTACCACTTCGGGTCTGCCCCGTAGGGACGTCACGACGGAGTGCTTCCTTCGATCTTCGAGGAGTAGGGCTCCTCGATCTTTCTCTCTCCCGATGTTGGCTTTGAAACCCACGTTCTGACTGAACCGGCTCCTTCCCGCTGCGATGCACACGCCTTTCAGACTGGACATAACTCGATGCTTCATCCCTCAACTCTTCCATCCGGGACATCTGCTCGGCTATATCCTGCCTCTGCTTCATGAGTGACTCCATGGCCCTATCTGCCTCTTCCGCCATCTTAGCCAATTGGGAGGTCTTCTCGTCGTGGTCTAGCTGTTTCCGGCCGCGACCGGATTCTTTATCCGTCGTGAAGATTAACTTTCTCTTAGCTTTGCCCACGGCTCTTGGACGAGAGTCTCCATGTGACCGCTTGGAGGCTGTGCTAGCATGAGCACTTAGTGTGGGCCCCAAACGATCTCTAACAGAAACTCGTGGTGGTGAGTCACCAACAGTCATCGGTTGTCCTTCAGGCGTGTCTGCCCTGCTCTTCCCCATCCCGAGAGCGTGGAACAAATAAATGTTTGTGATTGAAAGCTCTGGAACACTAGAACTCAGCCCTCCTTCTAGCGCCAATGTTAACGCCAAGATCTTTGATGACGTCCCAATCACGTAAGACGTCCTAATCCTGCACAAAAAACACGATCAACACCAAAAGCTTGACGGCTGGACCGTCGGGGGATAGCTCCGGCGTGAGAGTCAATACAGGTGTTCAAGGTTTAACAATGGAGGGTATAAAAAATCTCTAGTGTGTTTTTCCAGATAGAAAGTGTATGCGTACCTTTTGTTAGGAGACCCCCTTGCTAGGTTATACTCTCGTGCCCGGTTTTTTGTGCCACCAACCGTGATCTGACACCTCCTCCCAGTCACCTCTTGTCCCAGCCGACTGCATGCAGGTTATCACCTTTTTTTCACTGTTCCTGCCGCCGGCCGGATAAGATCCCATCCACATTAATGATCTGCAGGCGCTTGGTCAACTGCCCTCCTCCTTTCATCATTACCAGTCAAAGTCTTAGATATTAAAAGATCTTATGGGTCGGCCACTTGACCCAGCCCATTATTAAGGGGATACAATAAAGGTAATATAAATGTTAAGCCCAATGACTATAAGACTTAGTGATAAAGGTCCACTAGGCTAATTAAACGGATGGGCCCAATCGGTCAGGCCCAATGAAAGAAATATCATGCCCCAACAGTTGATAAATCTCCTTTATTTTCTTCATAACTTGTGCTTGATGAAGACATGATGATCTTTATAAAAATAATCAAATTTTTTGTTTAATAAGTTAACAAACACAAATAGAAAATAATATATACTTCATCTGTTCCAAATTATATCATTATTATTGACTTTTAAAAATCTGTTTAAGATATTTTCAAACTTAAAATTGAAATGGTTCAATTAAAATTATTAAAAAATAAATCTTACAATGAGTAGTACTTCTTAGGTAGTTTAGAAATTTCATCGTTATATCAATTAAAAGTAAAAGAATTTAATTCAATTTTGAATTTGAAAATATCTTAGTTTGACTTAAAAAAATCAATAATATTCTTATATTTTGGAACAGATGGAGTATATAAAATTAAATAGCATTTACCTTGGAGAGAAAAAATTTAAAATATATATTTTGGTGTGATTTTTCTAAGTAGCATGGGCGGATCTACCTTAGGGCAGTAGGGTCAATTGACCTCACTGAATTTTTGGGAGTTAATTTTTAATTTGATTTTGATTTTATAAAGTGTTTAGTAAAAATAAAAAATTCAGACTAAAAGACTATTAAATGTCTCAAATTTTCACAAACACAAACACTCTACTCTTTTATATTGTTTAGTAACTTACATTGAACATGATATTTTTGCATCTATTGAAATGAGACTATCATTACGATAGTTTCAAACAATGCTATTATAAATAATATTTTAACAATATTATTTAGTTTTGTAATTTATTTTAGAGGACATAAGAAGTGTCTCTTATAAGTAACAGTGTTTTAAAAAATTATAAAATATTATTTTATATATAACATAAGATTGAGGATTCGAAGTGTATTCAATTACATAAAACAATATTAATTTTATATGATAGCTCACACAATTATTTGCACTATCCCTCGCATTCTGACGCCTTTATTTTATTGTATTTTTTATTTTTTTTATAAATCTTTGTTTTAAAAAAATTGATCCCACTGAACTAATTGGCTGAATCCGCATTAGGAACCAAAAGAATTAAATGAAAGCTTTATACATAATAATTTGGGGACAAATGATATTTAAAAAAATAATATAGATATTGAAACTAAGCTCACTTGCTTTTAGGCGAGTGGAGTATAGTCTCGGTTAATTTGGATGGAATTGAGTTACTTTGCTATGTTTATAAAATTACTTTGCTATGTTTATAAAAATTACATGTGGTTAAAAGTTTATTTTTAACCTATAGGTGGCTACAAGATTTACATTAATTGACGATGCAGCAGGAATCTTGTTAAATTTGATATATGAATAGCCAAATAGATATAAAAAAAGAGTACAAATAATGTGTGAAATTATAATTAGCAGATATTCTATCATACATAGTTATAAAAATGAAACAATGATATATATTGCAAATATTTTATGTCGACTATTTAATTGTCAATTATGTGAATAAGTATTAGTGGTAATTTATTTGGAGATATGTGGAATAAGTGGGACCCTCCTATAATTCCTACCAAATACATGAATTCATGTATGGATAAGTTTCATAATTGTATACTGAAATTTATGGTTCGACCGTAAATAATGAGCATCATATATATTATTTTAAGTCACTACATCGTTAATTACTATGGTTAAATATATTCATGATTTCGGCATTCTTCTTCAAGGTTTTGTTGTTTCAAATGTTGAGCATCTTAGTTGAGCAATTGTTTCAAATCAGAATGTAGACTTGAAATAATTGTTCCCACTATTGAGAATTGGCCAAAATTTTTCCCTGAAGAATCTGCTGCTTTTGATCATCAGTATTGTTTTCAAGTGGCATGTAAATTAAATTTATCTTCTTTTATATCTTTCACATATATATAAAAGTATAATTAAATTCATGGTAACCACTTCCTCACCTCACCTCTTCAATTCAATTCGCTTCCAATTTCCATTTTTTCAATTGTTTGAACAAGACTTTAGTTATTTGAATTTGTATAACTTTGGTATATGAGCATGTAATTTAGATTTGTCGTACTCAGCTCGAGTAGTTGTTAACTTGTTAGTATTTTTCAAGACCTACTAAATTAATTAATTGAGCTGAAATCAATATCTGATCTGGGCATCGATCTATTAATTCTAACTCCCATTATTTGTTAATGCCTTAATGGGTTAATTTCCATGTAATTAATTAGGTTAGAAATTGATTCTGTGATGTTTGCCTGCCTGTTTCTAGTAATACTGTAAGTCGGTAATGATTTCGGGGATACATACCTGTTCTTAATTATATATGTGGTCTGAAAGTGAATGGATATATCATTAATGCATGCATGTATTGGTTTTGAATTTGATGGTGATATATGGGTGGATTTGTAGCAAAACTGCGCATGAAATTACTTCAAAATAAGAGGGAGGGATGCGCGCAAGGAGATTGCCCAAGAAGTCATAATATTGCTACCCTTTTTGATTTATTATGATGGTTGGTTGTTCTTTTTGAGCGCATCTTCTGTCAGGTGGAGCATGTAATATTAGAACAAAAAAAGAAATTCGATCTCTTTGTCATGAGGCAATTTGGAATTAAGCTATAATATAAATGTGAAGAACCCAGTGTTTTTAATATTTATATATAGCAGAATTATGTAGATCACGAATAACTAATAGACCTTTTGCTCACAACGCTCCATCAGAGCTGTTGCGAGAAGCATAATCTTTGCGGCTCCGAGATGTTGAGATTTACCAGATTTGTTGCAAGTCAGAAATCTCTTTGCATCTGAGCTTTGGCCTGATACTAGCTAGTGTCAACTGCTTCTGCATTTTTTCTATCAAATGCGTGGGTCAATATTCTTATCGGTGGGGTGGGGTGGGATTTACTGATTGAATGCTTTTCGGTTTCCTGTTTTAAATTTTGAATTCAGATTATTGAAGCATGCTCTAATCATTTAAGATGATCAAATATTGAAGCAATAGATAGTGATAAGAAAGTTGAGTTGAGTGAATAGAAAGATTCAAATCTATGAGTCAAATTATTTGTTACCATGACATGGGAAATATACTATACTATCAATTCTATAATTTGCTTTTAAACTTTTGTGCTCGTCTTCGCTATATATAATTTACTATTCCTGAATGATGACACTTGGGTGGGTACTTCACTTTCAGGCTTCATATAAGGTGATCTGTTACAACGACTAAAGACTGCGCGCTAGCTGTACAAACTGTTAAAGGCTATTGAATCTCAGGTCGATCAAGAAGGTATGAAGTGCATTTGTATTTGTGGATTTCTGTGAATGTCATTCATTTGTATCATAAGATAAAAGAGTACGTAAATACCATTTCTAGCTAGGCTAGCTAGGAAAGAAGTTAACTATTTCTATACAGATTACAGATTTCTTTGCCAATGCTTATTCTTCATGGACCTGCTCGATCATAAGGTGACAGATCCCATGGTAACCCAGTTTCTTTATGACAAGGCTAGGCTAGCTTTCACCAAACACAAAAACCTGAGGATATGTATACAGTGAAAGAGAGGAAAGATCAAGTGCACTCCTCTTATCTAACAATCATCCTTAAATAGTACTCATTTATTAAAACTAGATCGTTTTGGATATTCTTAAAAGAGAGTGGTCTCTCTTGCTTTTCTTTTATTTACAACAATGTCACCAGCAACCCCACTTGTTTTTTTTAAAAATATCTAAAACGACGTAGTTTTAATAAAGGAGTTCTATTTAAAGAATAGTGTTAGATAAGAGGAGTGCTTTTGATCATTCTTACATGTAGGGAAGTGTTCCGTAACTTACATTAGCTATGAACATTATTCCGGCCAGTCCATCTTGTCCAATGGAAGATCTAAGGGTCTATATTGGCAGTCCCTTCTGCGGTCAGTGCTACTCTCTCTTACTGCCAACCAAAATTACTAGTATGCCCCCAACTTTAAAAGAAATTTCATATTGGCCAGTCTAAAATGTCTTTTAAAGTTGGAAAATATTAATAATTTGGGCTAACCACTAGTCCCTTTTGCGGCCAGCCAAGTTTAATTTCAAATCTAAACAAATACCTCCATAGCTTCTTGCTGTAGAATTAGAGAGAAGAGAGAAGAGAGAAGGGAGAAAGCTCGACTGACCGCTACTACAACAACACTGATAGTACATTAAATCTCAACTTCAATCGGTTAATCAACTCCAAATTAAAGTAAGAATAGTCTAACCCAATTTATTTATTTTTTGCAGATTTCTTGAGAATATATAAAATATTAGTAGAATTACAGGCATGAAAAATTTCTTAGGTAGTATGTATGTATAGAAATTGGGTAGTATGTATATATATTTCTTGGGTAGTATGTATGTATAAAACATTAGTTTTATTGTTGTTGGTATTTTCTTTGCAAGAATTTTCATTAATTCAGAAAATATTAGTAGAATTACATGTATGAAACAATAATTCGAGTAGTAAATAATTTCTTATGTAACATAATTGAACATTTTCAATTATTGTGATAATTTGATTGTTTAAAATTTAAACAATTACCTTACAAATATTTAATACATTGAAACTATTTAAATTTAACTAAGGTGAGGGCATTTTAGACATTTTTCCTGACCGCACCTCTTATCTATGGCCAATAAAAAAAATTATCTAAGTGCAAGTAAAAGGTGCAGCCAGTTTCTCTTTGGGTAATTGGATCTTTGGACTAACGGTTAAGATTTGTTTGTTAGAATAGATTTGCTATGTTATGGTGAATAGGTCTCATATATATATATATATATATATATATATATATATATATATATATATATATATATATATATATATGGGTTCCCATCCGTGGCAACCAGTTGCCACGTGTACTATTTAGCAACTATAATCTACACCGTTGATCTCTATATTGAATGACATGGATTAAAGGTAATATTTCACCCGCCGCTACAGGCTGTAGCGGCAGAACAATTACTTTTTGCAGCAGCCGAAATGACAAGATTGCCCCCTCCATTAATTAATTCCCTGCCGCTACATGCTGTAGCGGCAACCACTTTTGCATCTTGCCTTTTGCTTCATAGAATCAAATTGTTAGAAATTTAACTCCCAAGTATTAATTGATATATATTGTTTCGTTTTATAAAATTTAATGATATATTATTATTTTATATTTATCCTAAATATATTATTTATCTAATTTAGCATGAATGATATGATAATAAAATTAAGAAGGTAATTGTATGAAATTATTTTATTTTTTACTCAAGTTTTTTAAAAAATAATTTTTTTAGAACAAAATAATTTGATAAAAAATAAGTAAAATAATAATTTTTTTAGAACAAAATAATTTGATAAAAAATAAGTAAAAAAAAAGATATTTTTAGAACAAAATAATTTGATAAAAAAATAAGTAAAAAAAAGATTTTTTTAGAAAAAAATAATTTGATAAAAAATAAGTAAAAAAAGATTTTTTTAGAACAAAATATTTTTAAAAACTAATGCAGTTCTTATTTTTTATCAAATTATTTTGTTCTAAAAAAATTAATTTTTAAAAAACTTGAGTAAAAAATAAAATAATGTCATACAATTACCTTCTTAATTTTATTATTATATCATTCATGCTAAATTAGATAAATAATATATTTAGGATAAATATAAAATAATAATATATCATTAAATTTTATAAAATGAAACAATATATATCAATTAATAAATCTGATTTTATGAAGCAAAAGGCAAGATGCAAAAGTGCCTGCCGCTAAAGCCTGTAGCGGTAGGGAATTAATTTAATTTGGGGGGGGGGGCAATCTTGTCATTTCGGCTGCTGCAAAAAAGTAATTGTTCTGCCGCTACAGCCTGTAGCGGTAGGTGAAATATTTCCTTTAATCCATGTCATTCAATATTGAGATCAACGGTGTAGATTATGGTTACTAAATAGTACCCGTGGCAACCGGTTGACACGGATGGGAACCCTATATATATATATATATATATATATATATATATATATATATATATATATATATATATATGGGAAATGATCCATAGCAAGTATTTTCTATGAATGAAAATTGGGCAAATAGCCAAATAGCATCATAACCACACATTATATAAATCAAGCGCTAGGATTAAAAATGGGACAGTGTCGTCCGCTACTTCGTCTGGCGGAAGGTGAAAAATAATAGCCCACGTACGCTACATGGTGTAGCGGATTATAAAAAAAATAAAATTGGGTGTATATTTTACAGTGAACGCACCTATCACCCCAAGCGAACAGTGTTGGGTGTATATTTAACAGCCAACGCACCTATCAACAAACAATCCAATATGCAATCTAGACATATTTTTCACTGGCTCTTATCTGAATGCAATCTAAACATATTTTTCACGGGCTCTTATCTGATTGGATATTGGTAATCTAAGCACTCACAGGAGGAATTAAATTTTGATTTAGCCATTTATCAATTAAATTTTATTCTTTTAATTGAATTAATTATATTCCTAACCCATTAGCGTACTAAACTTACGCATCAAAAATATAACAGTAACCCACATATATTTAGGTAACATAATTACACTAAATAAAAACAAATTATTCCAAAAATAATTCCCATTAAAATATTTATTTTATTCAATAAATATTTATAATTCTTTCTACAAAATTTACAATAGTTACATCGAGATCCAACCTACATCAATTCATCATCAATACAGTGCGCACTTGCATGTATAGAGTTGCTCAATAAATATGTTGGATATGAGGTTTTATCATACATATTAACTCATTCACACTCTTAAACTTATCAAATATGAAATTAATGTGAAATATCATAACAAAAACTATATAATTTAATTTATTATCTCACATAAATAAGAAAAAACTTTATGATATTGTCATGGGTTTATCTTCAGCAGCGATTTACTTGGAAAAAGGAGGAGATAACTTTCTTATTTCTCCCTCCAAAAAAAAGTACTACGAAATACAGTTAGGTTAGTCATGTCAGGATAATATTCATTAATTGCATATATTGAGAGTCCGGTGGCATTGATTTTTTTTTAATAATCCGCTACACCATATAGCGTACGTGGGCTATTATTTTTCACATTGCGCCAGACGAAGTAGCAGACGGCACCGTCCCATTTTTAATCCCAGCGCTTAATTTATGTAATGTGTGGTGGAAATGGTATTTGTCTAATTTTCATCCATAGCAAATATTTGCTATAGATCATTTCCCTATATATAGAACAAGGATCAAGTGCGTACCCCTTATCTTATTCACCCGTACTCACCCCCTTTAGGCGACGGTTTTGGTCATACAACCGTCGTCTATACTTTTAGCGACGATATATGTTGTCCGTCGCTAAAAGTATAGACGACGGTTATATGACCGAAACCATCGCCTAAAGGGGGATGAACACGAGTGAGTAAGATAAGGGATATGCACTTAATCCAGACCGCCTATATATATATATATATATATATATATATATATATATATATATATATATATATATATATATATATAAGTTTTAGAAAAGAAAATATACTTGTTTTGTCGAAAAGTTTTACTTGCAATGGTTTGGTACAAGAAAATACTAATTATCTATCTAACAAGATCCTTTAAAACTTATAATTAACTACATAAATTAATAATTAATTTACAAGAAGGATATGAAATTTAAAACCAAAAAAAATAAAAAAACAATAAACTATCAAAGCCAGGTTTCGATCCTGGGACCTGTGGGTTATGGGCCCACCACGCTTCCGCTGCGCCACTTTGATACAACTTGTTGTTTAGGTGGTTAATCAATCTACTTATCCTTTCTAAGACTGTTCGATCAGTTTGGTTTGTATTGGTAGTTGTGTTATGGTTATCTTCGTACATGTAACTCGAATCTTTTTAATTGGATGAACTTTTTGATATAAAAAAAATATTAATAATAGTTAAATGTCGTAAAATAAACCAAACAGTTTTGACTCGATTCGTGCTTACTCAACTAAAAGTTCAACTCGAAATATAAATAATTCAAATATAAGTGAATTTTAAAATTCGATATATTACTCGAAACTCTTCAAATTATAATTTTCGATTAATACTCGGATCATATTCGCTCGAAAAGTCCAAATTGCTCGGGCTCGATTTGAGATCCTAGTCGATCGACTCGGTAGTTAAACGAGCTTTCTTATTTCATACTTGATAAATTTTTTGAACAAAAACTGAGTAACTCAATGCTTGATTCGGTTCATTTAATTTATGCATGTAATAATATTACTTAAAAGAATGAGGATTATAATTCCCAATTAAAGAGGGAATATTTATTCGGAAAATGATTGACAACCAATTCAATTTAAATTTTGGAAAACACAATATAAATATATAATTGACAGATAACCGTGAATGTTTATGACGAGAAGACTCTTGTTCTTGATATGGATAGACTGGTCCACATCATAATTAATTAGAGCCACATGATTACAACAACTTTATTCAATGAACTCTAATTAATTAGTTGCTTTTTTCTAGTTAGCTTCAATTATAAATGTGCAGCCAAGAATTAAAGAGATTAATTAATTTCATAATAATAATTAAGATGCTCTCATTAAATACCTCTAATCACATAATTAAAGAAATATAAACGATCAAAATTCTAAACACAAATTTTCTACCATAGGTCAACCTCGTACGTAATATCTATTTTTTATTATCCAATAAATAAATGTAAATGATCAAAATTCTAAAATAATAAAATTAAATGGTGGTCCTTTTCTTGGATATATACAAGAACTTGAATTTATCACATCTTTATGCGTACATAATATCTCCATTTTAAAATATACTCTAAAATCATATATTAATTTACACATACGTACTATTAAATATTTACAAAGACAGTTGATTTTATATTTTAGAAACAGAATATTGCATAATGAATGCTCAAAAAAGTTCTACTACTTAATTTTTTAGTTTTCCTTTTCTTTTTGCTTTAGGGTACGAAGTTGTTACAAATGGGTTATAGTTTATAAAATTAATTGGTATTTTATATAGAGAAAATTGAATTTTAAAAACTTTTGTTATATAACTTTTTGCTATATAAAAAGGGAACTGATATTTTCACATAAAAAATTGATATTTACGCATGAATAGTGAGTGGGTCCCACCTCCTAATTCGTGAGGGAGACTCGTATGAAAATATCATTTTAACATGTGAAAATATCAGTTTCCTATGAAAATATATTGGAGCACTATTTTCCCATATATTTTTTATATTTCCAGGTGATTCATTCTCATACAAAGGTGGGACCCACTGTATGTATGCTGAAAGATACGTAAAATACATTTGATAATATTAGTTCCTAAAATATAATTTATTTCTATAAACTGCCTAAATGGACAGCGCATTTGAACCGTCTAAAACTGGGATCCGTTTGTAACTTGGAAAACTCATCAAGTGTGTATCTTTAACTTGAAACTTTGTTTTCTCTTTTCTTAGGGTTAATAGTAAGTATAGTGTTACTTATTTTTTGTAATATTTTCTTTGTTTATACCATGGGAACATGGTGTACAAATTATTAAGAGAGAGATAAAAAAGAGCGAAACTCCAAAGGTTACATGATGAGATTCAATTAAGATTTTGGATCAAATACTAACATTATATTATTGCATAGAGAAAGCAAAGCCTTATTTGTCATTACCTATGTTTTACAAATTTATATATTATCACGGGTGAGTTTAAGCTATCACGGGGTTTAATTCCAACACAAATTTTATGTGGTATATAGTTTAATCTTTGATCAAATGATCGGGGAACTGATATTTTCACATGTATTTTTGATATTTTCACATGATATATACCCTCTCACGTGAGCATACAGTAAGTATCACCTTCACGTGAGAATAAACCATATAGAAATATCAAAAACACATGTAGAAATAATCTTCTCCTAAGAAAATAATGAGAATCAAACATGAGACTCATTAGTTCCCTGAGTATCAAGTTAAATAAGATCCCATTGTTGTATAATAAAAAAAGAATTGATATTTCCACGTGTATTTTTGATATTTTCACATGATACTTTTTTACATGAGCATACAGTAAGTCTCACCTTCACGTAAAAGAAAATAATATAGAAATATCAAAAACGTATATAGAAATAATCTTCCCCTAAAAAAATTATGAGAATCACTCGTTAGTTCCCCTGAGTATCAAGTTAAATAAGATCCCATTGTTATATAATAAGAAAAAGAATTGATATTTTCACGTGTATTTTTGATATTTTTACATGATACTCTTTTACGTGAGCATACATTAAATCTCACGTTTACGTGAAAGAAAATCATATAAAAATATCAAAAATACATATAAAAATAGTCTTCCCTTAAAAAAAATATATGAGAATCACTCGTTAGTTCCCCGAGTATCAAGTTAAATAAGATCCCATTGTCAATATAACATTTAATATTGTGACAAATGATCATCTTAACTAATTGGTGGTCCTTATTTAACATTTGTCGAATCCAATATATATCCAATTGAACACCAATCAATCAATCAATATATCATGCATAATAATAAAACAACACAGACTATATATATATATATATATATATATATATATATATATATATATATATATATATATATATCATAAAAGGCAACCATAAAAGGCTGGCACAGAGCATTTGCATAATCTACCTACTTCTCTTTTTATCTAGCTCTTTCCCTTCCCTTCCCTTCCCTTCACTTCAAGTTGATTGAATGGATGATAAAAGGTATGTCTGTTCATTGCCAAGCATTTTAATGGTGGTGGTGATAATTCTTATAGGTTTTGCAAGTGCAGATATAGACAAAGATAGGGAGCAATGCGCGGACCAGTTAGTCGGCCTGGCCACATGTCTACCATACGTTGGAGGCGATTCAAAGGCTCCAACCTTAGATTGTTGCACTGGCCTCAAACTAGTGTTACAAAAGAGCAAGATTTGTCTATGCATCTTGATTAAGGATCGAAATGATCCAAAACTCGGCCTCAAGATCAACGCTACCATTGCAATAGGCCTTCCGGCCAAATGTAATTCACCTGCTAATATCGATGACTGCCCTTGTAAGTAATTAAACACATATATATATATATATATATGTACCTACCTATATTAAATACTATCATGCATGCATATAACCTACGTACGTATAGCTCTGTCTGTCTTAAATATCACACACACACACACACACACACACACACACATATATATATATAAATTGATATTTTCGCATGTTAAAATGATATTTCTACACGAGTCTCTCTTAAATGAAAATAGGACCCACTCACTATTCATATGAAAAAAATTACGTGAAAATATAAATTTTTTATATAAAAATATCACTTCCCTATATATATATATATATATATATATATATATATATATATTCTCACTGCATATAAATATAAATTAAAATTAATGATGATGATCCTTTCATGCATGCAGCTCTGTTGAAATTGGCACCGGGCTCACCAGATGCTAAAGTATTTGAAGACTTTGCAAACAGACTAAAAGGCAATGGAACCATTACTACCCCAACTGGTACCTACTTTTATCCTCGTATTACTATAAATTTTATAGGGGAGCATTATTTGCATATGTAATCTTGATATTTTCAAATGGTCTTTTCTCTGTTTTGAGAATAGGGTAGGTCTCACCTTTATGTGAGAGGAGCACATGTGTAAATATCAAAATTATATGTGGAAATATATATCATTTCCCAAGTTTATAATGTACTACTATTACTCTTTCGTGTCAAACAAAAAAATCTCATTTGTCAAATTTTTTTTTTTTTTGAAAACAGAAAAGAGTTTCATTAATAATAATATAGAGTGACAATATCTTCAAGTTTATTATCAGAATTTTATTATTATTCATCACTTTTAAACTAAATATTCAATAAATTTAAGGGTAAACATAGCAATAAATTAATTTATGTTCAATTATAATTATGAAACTTATCAACACATGAGATTGGTATAAATTATAAGAGGGTCTCAATCTCACTGATTATATATATTTTTTTAAAAAATTATCACTAATATTTATCCACACAACTCATAATAAAAAAATCAACGTAAACTTGAGCAATATATATCATTTTCCTTTTTTAAATACAACTTAGTTTGTGGTAATGGTGTGGCCTTACTTTTAGGTAAAGGGAACAGTGCCACGAGCGATGGATCCAGTACGCCTGTAATAAAGAGTGACAGCGGAAGTGGAAGGAAATGGTTGGGAGTTGAGTTGGCTTTCGGCCTTTTAATTTTTGTGTCTTCTCACATCTTCTCAAATCTTTGATTTTCTTTTCAAATTAATTAAGGGCTATTCTATTGTTAATTTCTGTTCCCCTTAATTGTATTATTTCTCTTATGCTACGTTTGGATTGGAGTAAGGTCGATGAGAATGGAATGATTCATTCTTATAAAATGAAAAAAATTGTGTTTGGTTGCGATTGGAATGGATTAAGCCTTTTTTATTCCTCTCAAGTTTATGAATTTAATTTCTTAGGAGAGGGAGAGTTTGGAATAATACAATCCAACTATAACAGAATGAATCATTACACTCTCTATTTCATTCTTTCAATCCAAACATAACATTATAGTAATTGATAATTTTCAGACATAATAATATTTTCACAAGACTCCTCTCGTCTATGTGAATAATTAAGTCTTTGCAGAAATATCAAAATTTCTTGTGAAAATAATAATTTTTCTAATATTTTAGTTAACTTTTATGGAGCTGTTCCAAAAAAAAGTAATTGAATGATAAGGTGACACTTCTTGAACTTGAAATGAAAAGTATATGGATGCCTTCCATATGGAACTTAATTATATGCACAAGCACAAGGTCTCATAAAAACCATACGGCAAAACTAAAAAAAATCCTATATTTTATTTATTACATCATTAAATTTTTAAAAATTTAAATTAATTCATTAAATTAATTAAAATTTTGAAATTTCACCATTTTGTTAATAAGATTTGACGTCTGTCAAATTGGCTTATATTCTTTCAGACAAAACTAATAAAAATTCTCATTATAATTGACACGTTTTACTTATTAAACCATTAAACTTTTAAAAATTGAAATTATCCAATTGAACTACTACATGATTCTAATATTAGTACATAAATACATAAAATTATTCTTATTACTATTATCGAAAATGGAAAAATGGAGAGAAGGGAGAAAAGAATATGAATTTGGTTAAGCCTACTTATTTTAAAATAATTTATAAGTTATTTTTTAAGAAGTCGAAATTTATTACTTCTCAAAAATGACTTATAAATAAAATAATAAATCAAAAAAAAATTAACTCCAAATATTTTAATAATAAAAAATAACTCATAAGTTAATTTTATCTACTTATAAGTCGTTACCGAGCAGGCAATTAGATCCTAAATTTTATCATATATATGGGCATTAAAAAACACTCCCATTTTTCACATTCTTTAACCTTCAATTCTAGGCTTCTAGCTAATCAAATAGTATTTATAATAAAAACAACAAAATCCCACCTCCCGTCTCGTTTTCCATCTTCAAAAACCCAACATAAGTCTCTATAAAACATTAGAGAATTCAAAAACCAACAATCATGGCTCCTAATCCAAAATCCCAACTGGGTTTCCTCTTTTTCTCTCTCCTAGCCCTCACAAGCTCATCAATTTCTCTCTCCGATGATTACCCACAAACAGTCTACGAAATCCTCCCCAAATTCGGGCTCCCGGCCGGCCTCTTGCCGGCGAACGTGATGTCATATTCACTCTCCGAGGATGGGAGTTTTGTGGTTGAGCTTGAAAAAACTTGTTATATTCACTTCGATTATGTAGTCTATTACGAGAAGAAGATCACTGGGAAGTTGAAATATGGGTCGATTAGTGGTTTGGATGGTATTCAGGTGAAGAAATTGTTTTTGTGGCTGGATGTTGATCAGATCAAGGTTGATTTGCCACCGTCCGATAGTATATATTTCCAGGTTGGGATTATTAACAAGAAGCTTGATGTGGGTCAGTTTCAGACGGTTCATTCTTGTGGTGATAAGGTCACTGGTTCGTTTGATCAGTCTTGGAAAAGGGATCTTGAGGTATAAGTTGTCCTTTTTTTCTTTTCTTTTTCTTTTTTTCTTTTCTTAACAAAAAGTTTATATTTTCATTGATTTTGTGTGTAAATCACGAGTGTTTGGATATTACATCATTTTTATGTGAGATTATTGTTATGCATTGGCATTAGGTGGAATTACCGGCTGCTGCGGTTTGAAATTAGAAATCTTTTGGATTAATAAATCAGGAATTTTTTTATTATGGATGTGTCATGTGTTTGTATTCTAATTTTGACTGGTGTTTGATTCTTTATTACTCGTCTTTAATTGTTTATGTTGGGTTATTAGTATGCTTTGGCATAATGCCGCATTATTGTAGTAGTTGCAAACTGAAAGGAGAATATGAGACCCTTGTTGGATAGGAGAAAAAGGGGCTTATTTAGTTTATTTGTATATGCGTTGTTTGAGAGGTGTTTGAAACTTTGAAAGTGACCAAGAAGATGGGGCATCTTGATTAGCTTTCATTAACTTACAGATGCAAGAAGTTATTGAGGGACGAATTGCTTGAAAGAAAAAAATTCACTTGTTGTGTATGTATCTGTGTGTGTTTTGAACTTGCAAGTGTTTTTTATGTACTGAATTATCTGTGAGGGAATTTGTTTGTGTTATGTGAAATTTCTGGAGTAGATGAGAATAGGTAAAGAACCTTTAGGAGATTAAACAAGTAAAAAAAACTTTTAAAAAATCTTATTAGATGGGAATTTTGGCTGTGCATTGGAAATTTTGAGCTTACGAGTATTTATGAACTTTTGACTGAAAGTTGGTGGTGTTATCTAGAGATTATTGTAACATTGCCTAAGAGTATGAATCAGATCATATATTGGGTTTCGATTCTATGTTCCTTTAAAACTTTTGCTGTTAGAGTAATCATCCAAATAACTGCCGTAAAAACAAAATTTTGAAAGGACATAAACATGCGTAATTCAACCTTAACATTCTTGTTGTAATTGAATTCTTGAAAAATGTTTTTTTTTAACATCTTCAATGTTATCAGATTTTTCTTCATGGTGATTTAAGTAGCTTATTTGGTGTATGAATCAGTGGTGACCGGATGTTATACACAAATTGAGTTCAGTGTAGTTTTCTTGTTTTTAGGACAAACATGGAGACATATTGTAGGGAGATTATTGGATTAACAGAAAACAGGATATGAATGAGTTTTTTATACTCATTGTTGATAGCTTTAATTTGGTTGATATATGTGATATCATGGATAAAGTATGATCCTCTTCATGATATTATCCGATTTGTTTTAGTGAGTGTTAGAAACTGATTGTTTTGATGTGTAGAATCAATGGTAAGTACATGTAATTTGATACTTAGTTCAACACAATTTACTTGGACTAGAGTACAAACTTGGTCCTGTGCACATGGAGATTACCGTATTGACGCAAAACAAATAAGGATTCATTTTTGATATAATACGTAGTCTTCCTCGTGTTCCTTGTTTTGGTCTTTTCTATATTCTTCACCAGCTAAGATTAGTGTTCCCTGATTTTATTGGTGATCCTCTCTCTCTCTCTCTCTCTCTCTCTCTCTCTCTCTCTCTTTCACATGTGCGCGCGCACACAAAAACACACACGCAACACACCCAACTATATCTTGAAAAATGTTCCCTTTAACATCTTCAACGAAAACTGTAGGGGGGCATATTGAGAAGATTTTACTTGTAAACGTTGTCTCTTTTTTTTTGTTTATAAATTAATTTGATCAATTTTTCATAGGAATTTCTCCCAAGTTGTGTGCTTCAAATATATTAATGTTTGTTGTTCTACTCGAACTTAATTATATGCTTTTGTTTCAGCTTCCAACTCAGACTGATGCCATTCAAATGCTGATCACAGAATAGACTGCTGCAACACTTGTGTACTTTGTCTAATTCCAACCATTTTTCTGTTGTACTTTGTGAATTAGGATTTACTCAGTTCCTTGTGGGAAGATGTTTGGTGGTGCCACAATGGTGTATGGGTATAGGTGTGTATACATATAAACAATGTTCCTTTCTGAATGAACATCTTCTGCTACTGCTTTCTATTTGCATATAATTTATTTGAATGGGTCTGCATATATAAGAGGGAAACAGACCCTCAGTTTACAAAATGGTGCAGTGTGGTGTTGCCAGATAAAACACTATTAATAATAATAAAAAAAAATTACAATTGTATTTTTGTGATACAATTAAGTAAATGATATGTATTGTGAAAATTCCATTCGCAGGATTTATAATAATAATTAAAAAAAAAAGACACTAATAATATTATAGTAATAAACTTCACCGAAAGATTGAAGTATAACTATAGTATCACTAAGCATATATTTACTATAACAATGTATGTATATTCATCATACATTATCTAAGCATAAAAAATAAAAAAAATAAGTATACATGATCAGCTATTAACATTATTTAGTTGGTAGATTAACCAAATAAAGCTACTTAAATAAAAATAATATAGTACTATAATATGTTGGATCACTATTTTCACACGTATATTTAATATTTTCACATTATTATCTCTCACATATAAATAGAGTGAGTTCCACTTTTATGTGAGATAAACCCATATAAAAATAAAATTATCGTTAAATATATATTTATCATAATAATATAAATAAAGAACTGATATTTTTATATGTATTTTTGATATTTTCATATGATTTTCTTTCACATGAGTATGTAGTGGATTTCACATTCACGTGAGAAAAAACCATATAAAAATATCAAAAATATATTTAAAAATAATATTGATTATCAAAAAAAATAAAATAAAAAATAATATACATGATCAATTATTAGCATTATAAATCAATTATTCAATTGGTACACAAACCAAGTAAAGCCAAGAGTACTCAAATCCAAAATACTATTTAATATTTTTTTCTCCCCTTGATAATCTCGCATAATATATCACTCGTCTTCCCTTCCCCGCCAAGTTAACTCAAGTTGACTCTCCTTCTTTCTCTTTCTGTCTGAAACTCAAGCTACCCATCAATGGCAATAATCTCTCACAAAATACCCATTTTCACATTCTCTCTCCTCCTTTTCTCTCTCCTCTCCTTCTCCAAATCCCATCTTTGTCTCTCCTCCACGTCAGACATCCATGATCTCCTCCCAAACTACGGCTTCCCTAAGGGCCTCCTCCCAAACGCCGTCGCATCGTACTCTCTCTCCTCCGATGGGAATTTCATCATCCAATTAACACACCCTTGCTATGTCCAGTTCGATCTGCTTGTTTACTATGACAAGGAAATTCGAGGAAAATTGAGTTTCGGCTCGGTTTCTGGGGTGTCGGGTATTCAGGCGAAGAAGCTGTTTTTGTGGGTCACTGTCACGGGTATGACCCTGGATTCGGATTCGGATATAATTGAATTTCATGTGGGGGCTTTGTCTCAGAGATTGCCGGCTAAGCAGTTTGAGAAAATCCCCAATTGTAAGAATAAGGGATGCCCAGATTCTCTCCCTGAATCAATATGAGGTATAATAAATATTCTTTAATATACTCCCTCTTTTCTTTTCTTTTTTCCTTTTTTTTTTTTTTATCTTTCTTTAAAAATTTGACTTCTTTTTATTTGTAGAGTTGAATTAATGACTTTTACTTCCCATATTATGGCTATATATACTAATTTTAAGTTGAGATTTGCTTATCAATCTGACAGACAAAATGTTGAAAACGTCGATTAAGAAGAATTGGAAATGGAAATGGAAATGGAATGGGTATATATATGGATATAATTTGTGTTGTGCTTGATTCGAAGGATTTGGTGCGTGTTTGTGTGTGATTTTGTTCAAATGTGTGTTGGGTATTATAGGAATTTGACTTGTTTCTTGAAGCATGCATTAATAATGCTTGCTAATATTCTTGTTTTTATATTCTACAAGTGTTCTCTACATGCTGGTTTTATAGCATGCATCTGAGTATAGTATAGTTCCCTTGTGAATTGGGGATGTAGCTCAGATTGTAGAGTGCGAGAGGTACGGGGATCGATACCCCGCATCTCCAACCAGCTCAGCTGCCTTGTTTCTTTCTTTTCTGGATGCATGCATGAGGAGAACAACTTAATTAACCTGGGTACGTACGTGGAAATACAGATCGATTTCATCCTCTTCATAGTTTTGGATACGTTATTCGTTAGTCGTCCAATTCAATTATGTGCTTCAAAACTGTTTTAACTGAACTTGAATGCTTACTTTTGTTTCAGCTTCCATATATACTCTCTGCAGGTTGATATCAATTCTGATCACATAGTAATAAACGCAGCAATTAATACCAATATGTTATGCCGCGAAGCAGCAGATGGAAGAAGAAGCACCATTCCACTCATTTTTCTCTTGTACTGGTTCTTGTGGCAACATATATGTTTGGTCATGCCACAATGGTATGTATCAAGTATATACATACATATCTACAAAGCTCCTTTCCAAAACAACTACTACTACTATGACTACTTCCAATTTGAGCTCTCTGCATGTCATCCAAAAACACTTGAGAATAATTGTCTAAATGTAGCTTTTCCATGGACAAATCATGTGTATATTATGTTCATCTTGTGTTTTGAAAGATTTTCCGTCTTCTAAACAAATCCAAGCGAATAATTAATGGTGTTGGTGTCAGTCTAGGAGTTCCCAAAGTGTCTCATCTATTTTTCTTCCATGTCTTTGTTTTTTTGCCAAGACACTAGGGATATCGTCTTTGTTTACAAACATTATACTTACAAATTAAACCTCATTGTTACTCTACGAAATTAAACAATAAGCAACTAAGGATCGATCCCACACAGAATGATATTGTTTCAGATTTATTCTAATGTTTCCAACTGTAAACAGAAAGTAAAGATTTGGGGAGTTTAGAGTTTGTATTAAACTAAATAAATTAAAACTTCAGTTCTGTTTCACCTATTCACAACAACATGAGTGTAATCAAGTTAACATTATATATTCCTTCTATGAAATTAACAACCCTACATAACCGCAATCACTCAATTATCCGAAACTCTCCTTATATTTTAAATCTAACAATCGCCTCCACTAGACCCTAACTGTTATATATACAACTCGGAACTATATATCAGTCTAGATTTAATATGACAGAAGTATTAAGAATTAGAGAGTTAGGTTGTTCCATGCAACAATCACACTATTATGGATTATTTAACTTGCTTTCTGATAATCTTAACAATACTCAAAAGCTTGTCCACAAGCAAGTATCACCAAGTAATATATACTACTTGTGATTAGATATAACATCGTTTGTTTAATATTATACCTTAATCTAACAAATGATATCAATTAATCAATTTAATCTTGCAGAAACCAAATTAGTAAACTCAATAACATATATATAAGAAGTTGAAACAGATTAATTATCAGAATAAATTTCATACACGAAGGAATCAATAATGAAACTTAATTAACCATTAATTGTAAATAAGGTTTCACATCCCTTTAGAACTGAAAATTAAAGAATTTAGCTCATGTCTTCAATCTCCCAAGATTAGGGTTTACAATGATGTAGCTAAGATTCTCAATATAATGACTATATATTGCAACACAATTATACTACTAAACAAAGTCCTAAACGTATAAGCATACAAATCCAAATCCTAATAGGAATTACAAACCATAACCCTAATTTCCATGAAGAAATAAAATTCAATTTGAAAAGAGAATCTCAGTCAAAAAGAAATCTTAATTACAATAGAATTCTGAAATATTGCAAGAAATTTGAAAAATGCATGAAAAACGCGTCCCTTGAAATTTGTGGTGCACCTGGATTTGGCCTAGATTGGGCGCGACAGCGCTGGAAGTCCAGAGAGTCTGTTTCTGTAGAGCAGCGCGGTCGCGCTGCTTTTGTACTACGTTCTGGCGCGATCATGCCAGGCCCCAGTCTGCAACATTTTTGTCTTTCAGCTCCATCTTTTCATCTTTCTCCACTTTTAGCTCCAAATCCTTCTGAAATCAATAAACACCTTACTAAGTTCTCATACACATGAAAACATGTAATAAAACTAAACATAAAGGAATCAAAATCATAGAATATTATGCACTCGTCAAATTCCCCCACACTTGGCCTTTACACGTACTCGTGTAAACTAAAACAAAGGTAATATTGAAATCAATTGATCGAATTCTATCCAACCAAACTTTCAAAGGTTTTTAATCAATTTTCATCATCAATACTATAATCAACAGAAATTTTATCAACACTTCACCAATCAACTCACAACAACAACCTCGTCATTCCCTACAAAACATCTCTAGATCAAACTTGTAAGCACATAAATAACTCTCTTATGATCAACATAAATACTCAACAAAGTCATATGGAACAACGACTGTGCACACTGACTCAAAACTAAGAACATGTTTTTCTGCTCTTAAACTTCTTTTTCACCCGACAAAATTTGAAATTCCAATCTTTTTCTTTTAAGGATAATATATTTTATGCTTTATTTCACCTTTCACATTCTTTTCTTTTACAAGTGAGTTTGTTTTACGCTCATTTTCATTTTTTACATAAAGATTGGACAAATGCACATGCAATATTAACACTACTCTGAATAACGTATAACATTTTAAATATTTAATACTACTATTTGCGAGTAATATTTAATTTACAATATTTAATACTATTATTTGTGAGTAATATTTAATACTATTATTTGCGATTAATAAGCTTGGTAGAGCGGTATCACATGATTCAATCAGATTAAAAAAAAACTTATAAACTTATAAATTTTGAGAAAAATACTTTTATAAAAAAATTAACATTTAATTATACAATTGTAAAAGTGTTTTTTTAAACAAAATGACAAATAGGTTATGAGATTTTATTTTTTGTCATTAATTTAAGTATAAATTTGTATTTTGAGTTTTTACAGAAAGTGTTGAAGTCAATTATAAGATCACTATTGAATTTAAAATTGATATGTTAAAAACAAAAAATCTTATAACTAATAGTTTATTTTCAATTGTTTATAATATTCATAATCGTATTGGCAGAAACTACATGAATTCATGTCAATTTTAAAAATATTTTCCAAATTATATGACCATTACTGACTTTTGAAAATCATTTTGAGACATTTTCAAACTTAAAATTGAGATAACTCATTAAAAATTATGGGACAATAAATTTTACTTTTTTCCATTGTATATGTTATTCCTTTTTTGACTTTATTTTTACTTTTTTTTTAGTCTCTACTAGCTCGTGAAAAGTTACATTATTATCCCAAAACAATAATCAATGAAAATGCTCAAGCAAAGCCAAAAATTAATCCAAAAATTGATCATAAAATAAGGAATTATGTTAGCCTTTTCTTTCTGGTCTTACTAACCAAGAAAATGCCTTCCACTACTCAACAAAACAATCATATTCTAATTTCTCACTATTTCTAACTTCCTTCTTTCCTTTGCTTTTATTTTTCCCCAATTTAATGTTCTTAAGTTTCAGTTCTGTCCCTATAAATATAACATTCCCTCATCTTTAAGCCATCACCAAGACAAAGACTCTTATTCACTGAACCATTCTGCAGACAAACATAATGAACAATTCTGCAGAAAGAATGAAATGAAGAACGGCGGCGAGAGAAGGACTACGATGAGGCAATTTACTACAGAAACCGAGATGAGAGATATAGACAAACAGGCTGGAGATTTCATCAAGAATTTCCGAAAGCAGCTACAGCTTCAACGAGAAGAGTCGTTCAAACGTTTCCAGGAAATGATCAGCAGGGGAGCCTGAATGTGACTATTGCAACACCATTGAATCTACTATCAAGCAGTTAATAGTGATAATTGTATACTTGGTAATATCCATAAGGCCACACATTAATGAAATCTTTGAGGTTTCTAAAAAGAAATTCTCTTTCATTGTAGTTTGGTTCTTATTCCAGATCAAACAGATATAAAAAGCTACTTGCAAAGAAAGCAAGGCAGAAAAAACAGCTAGTGCATGTTTGGTTTACATCTTTTGGAATGTCGGGTTTTTGGAATCCAAACGCACTTAACAATCTTGTTCGTCTAAACACAACTTCTTCCAAAGACGGGTTTTTTTAACTCTGAAACGCAGATTTTAAGCCCCAAACTCAGGCCAACATTGGTTGGGTGAGTGTAGGCCCTAAAATCCACCTAAACACCTTTTTAAATGCACTGAAACAAGCAAACCCTAAACCATTGACCAAAAAAGAAAATGATGCCACCTAGGCAAGACCAATTTGAGTGATTGCTCAAGATATAATCCATTCGGACTATCAACAAAAATGTAATCAAGATATACATTGTATCAAATAGCCAATGTACATTCACAAAGCGTTTCAACTTTATATCCTACTAAGATCCCAAAAGGCAGAGATGCGTACTGCTACAGATCCAAATGATGGATAGGATATACAAGTTTGAAGCTAACATCTCTTCATGAATGCAAAGAAATTTTCTCTTGGCCAAAACCAACAAATATCTGTGTCCCTTGTAAGTACATGTAACTACCTTACTTTGAATATGACAATCTTCCAATGTTGGAAATTTCTGCCAATGGAGCCTCTACAAGTCTCCCATTTCCATTTTGGTTCTTCAACGAAAATTCCTTTCATCATCATTATATTCTTCAAGTCCCACCATGAGCTAAATCTTCTTCAGTGTCGGCAATGCAATTCTTGAAGCAGATGCCTACGAATTCAACCTTTACAAAAATAGAAAAATCGTAAAGGCCAAAAAAGAACTATGGGACCATATATTTCAGAAGGTTTGCAGCTATTCTGACCAGGTGAAGAATGAAAAATGTCCGCTAACTAAACAATAAGAGCAGTAACATTGAAGGGAAACGATCTAAGCCTTCTGCCAAAAGACATGATACGTAGCACCACCATGAATCCATACACGCTTAGGAGGGGCCTGCATGAGATAAACCAGGTCTCGTATATCATGAACATGCCAATATGTGATTGGGGGGAATGTAACAACGATGCCATGACAGCTTGAAAAAGACGAGGCAATTCATATGACCCGAATATGATATAAATATAGCAGATTGTCATGCTTGAAGCACCTGACAATGTACAATATGACTCTTTGGTCCATTCCGACCAGCTATACTAGACCATATATTTGTGAAGAGAGACCTGAAGTTTCCTTTCCCAGCAATATTTTCCCAAAGCTGAGGATTACTCTCGACTCGTTTGTCAGGACTAGATACATCAACTAAACTGATGCTCATGTTGTTACGGATAATGCAAAGCTTCCCATTTAGAGGAACAAGAGCAGCAGCCTCGAGAGTACGAGAACCACCCAGATGGAGCTTACTGTCAATAAATCTGCTCCAAGAGTTTGCAGCTTCATCATAAACCCTAAGCCTGCACCCGTCACGACAATCCAATGCATAGAGCTTCCCATTCATAGCGATGCTGGGGTTGCGCCAGCCAGAAACCATACCATCACTGATTGGGGTCCACGTATTAGTTCCGGGAATGTAGGCTTCACTAAGGACCTCCCGGTTGGACCCAAGTCCTTTTAGGAACCACTTCCCATTGTAAACAACCCCGATAAAGGGAACCATTGCTGTACTCATATCTGAAACAAAACTCCAACGATTTCTGTTTGGGTCATATACTTCAACAGACCGGAGAATCCTCTGAATTCCTTCACATTCTCCACCAGCCACGTAAAGGCAGTTATTTATGACACAAGAGCCAAAGAAATGTCTTTTCCTAAGCATATTTGGAGCCCTATGCCATTTATTTGTCCGAGCACTATAGAAAATGACCCGTCTCATTGAGCCCTTGATGGGATCTTTTCCTCCGAATAAGTACAGGTGGCAACCACTGAGAACAGCGCAGCCAAATCCAAGGGCTTCACTGTACTCTCCCGGAACAGGAGGCAATGCCTGCCACAGCTGGTAGGTAGGATCAAAAGCATGCCATGAAATCCTCCTATCGCAATCTCTTTTGACAACATAAACCCACTCTTCCACCATTCCAAGAGTCTTTCTAAGAGAGTAAAAAAAGTTTCCTGCCAGAAGCCTATTCCATCTCTTGCAAACAAGACGGAGTTTGTTATGTTCAACACGAGGGACTCGAATCAGACAAGCAATAGCAAGATCATCAGGAAGGCCTGGCAGGAGAGGTGGCTGAATTCTGGTCCTCTCCCTACGGGAGTGTTTTGACTTGTGTGCATGCGGATTGATATCAGGTTGTATGCAAAGTTTTGATCCCGGGACAAACTTCCTTGCCCCTGCGACTGTTTTTAAGCCGGCATCTACTTTGCAATAACAAGAAACAGAATCAACCTGCCAAAATTTCTATTTCAGAAAGCAGGTGATATAATGAATTATAGGCTAAAAAAGGAATAGCTAACAAAAACAAATATATACAATATTAAGATTTAGAACCAGAGGGATGATAATTTATCTAGCCTACATCCTCCTTTAGATTTCTCAATAATTTTTACTATTTTTTTCCCTTCTTGGTTTATCAAGTATTAAAGGTTTCAACCGAAGTTAGAGTTTTTGGTGTGAATCTACTAGCAATCCAAACATCAAAACTGCTAGTTATCAAAATGGAGACATAAGCATGTCTTGTATTCACTTGAAGTTTTCAAAGAAGTGCAAACACAAAGATCACTCTTGGACACACATCAACAAGTTAATGTGCAAATGCATATACATTTTCACATGAGCTTTAGAAGTTAAACATTCAATTCGACTTTATTATAAAATCTATCATAAGAATATATATCAAGGGTGCAGATTGCAGAAACGCCATAATCGATTGATTCGTGCCTATCATCAATCAAATATATGGACTGAAAGTTCTCACCAATTTATCATTGTTAACACTATAAATTTCCCTTTTTTCTGTGTTCTATTCTTTTTCTATTGTCCTTACTTTTTCCCTTTAGGATGGAGGGGGTTGAAACAAGGGACATCAATAAGAGAAGTGCGTCCCATTATTTTAGAGGTTCCTGAATGACACAATCTTCTAGAAATATCCAAAAAGAGGTCAGAGACAAGAAAAATAAAAATGGCAAGTTAGTTCTCAGGTCATGCTGCACAAGAAATTGGATTAATTCACTAATCTGGATGTGAAAATTAAAGAGCTCTAAATGAATACATACCTACAGGATACGAAGGAGCTAAAGATAATATCAAAGCATGAGAAACCAGAAAGTTTGATATAAACCGGAACACGGCTACAGGAATAAATTCTAATATTACAGTTAGATTAGATTGTTTTTCATTGTCATCCCTTATTAGTTAAAAAATGAGTTGAGTATGAATCAGGTAAATCACTGCTAGTTGAGCCATAAAACGTTTTCTATTAACAGGATGTGTTATGTCCGTTATAAAAAATGAACATCTTGATAAACCCCAAACACGTCCATACCAACTCTCTTATGGATCAAAGTTAGATATTGACGAGTATCTTCAGAAATTGTAGAACAGAACAAATGTGCCCAGGGCACATAACCGTTAAAATTGACGCACAATAGACCCTTAACTATGAACAACCAGATAAACAGTCAACCAACACTTGTGCCTCTGCAACTCGATTTTCACCACCTACAAGGCATTGTTGCTCCACGGAACCAAGAAACCATTGGCGATTTACCCAATTTAAGCAGAAGAAACAACTTCTAATCATTTTCAAATTCCCCTGCGGAACACAAACGTCCATATCATAACAAACAGTAGATCTATAGAGAAGCATTATCCCTCCACAGCATGAAATTATACCACAGCACTACCTCTAAGAACCCAACTCAGCAATTAGCTCAGAAAGTAAAGAAATGAAGATAGTTCAAACAGAGAAATGAAAACCCCAAAAACCAAACTCATCAAGCATAGTTGGAAAAACAAAAACAAAACAAGAACCACTGAACTAATTTAGACTTCAAAAACACATACCCTAGTCAAATTCCAGGAATATTGTCAGAATCTGCATATTTAAAGAGAATTTCAGTTGGGTATCTCCAAAATCACATCAAAACACTTGCACATACCAAGAATTCTTTCAAAGATTCCACATTTATCAACAGTTTCATCTGGGTATCTCCAAAAACGTATAAATTGAAAGAATAACTATAGCAAAAGAAGTCAAAGATACTTACCAATGGAGCTTGAACTCGAAAACCCCTGTGTGCATTTGGAAACCTTTCAACTGACTGGTGGTCCATCTCACAAGTACAATTTCATAGACAAATTTCTGGCTACACCCAGAATCAATTTAAGAATTAAAAAAACTTTACAGACTTAGATCAAGACCTCTTCAACCACCAATCTTTAAATCAAAATCCCAAAAATAAAAATCTAAATTTTTTTTAAAAAAAAAAGAAAGAAAGAAAGGAAATACCCAAAGCAGAGCTTTTTCAAATGCAAAATGAAGATAAATACAGCAAATAGTGCTTGGAAGTTGGAGCTTCAGCAACTTCAAAACTTGGGTATTCTCTCTTTCTCTCACTCTTTCTCTCTCTCTGTCTCTGTGAAGAGATTATATAAACTCTTTAACTGAAGAATACATCTTGACCCATTGGCTTCAAGCCTTCAACAAGTTCTAATTTTTATTTTTAGATTTGATAACTGAAAATCTGAAAGTCTAAGCATTTAAACGAACCGAATCGATCCAAATATTAAGTTCTTCAGATTTGATTCATAAAATTTATCAAGTATAAAATAAGATTTGATTGAGGCTCATTTAACTATCGAGTTGAGCACGATTTCGAATCGAACCCGAGCATCTTGAACTTTTCGAACGAATATGATCTGGGTATCAATAGAAAATTATAATTTGAAGAGGTTCGAGTAATTTATTGAATTTTAAAATTTACTCATATTTGACACATTTATATTTCAAATCGAGCTCGATTCAAAAATTGAACCCTAACTGTTTGCTCTTTTTTATCGTCAATATCTGAAACACAAAAATATTATACTAGTATTAAGTAGTAATATTTCAACTCTTAGCCACAAGACTTATGGCCTTATCAGCCTTCTCAATTTTAGCAGCTAGCATTAATTTAATGGGTCAAACTCTTTAATGGGTGAGAGTGGTGAGAGAGATATTTTTGGCCTGTATGGCCCAATTTCCAAAAACAAAAAATTAGATAATGAAAAAGGAGATGAGAAGGTAAGAAGAGTATATGGTATGGTAATTAGGAATAATGTATTGTCTTGCTTTATATGGTAATTATGAACTGATACTCCAACAAAACTGAAAGTGAAGCAGTTTTTAATATCTTTTCATTTTCCATCTATTTTTTTAGTTAGGTAAATATGAAAATATTGTTAAGGATTATGAATTTTAATGTCTTCAGTTATTTCACACTTTGATTTGCATAAACTTGCCTCTAATAGTTCATCTCATGCCTGTCTGAGTTAACTTTTTAGAGTATATTAAAGAGTCCAAATATGACTTTTAACTTAAGTTTTGTTAGTTACAACTTTTACCACAAATTAGTTGGGTTGGCTACAAATGAAAGTCATTTGTCAACCAAAAAATAAAAAATAAAAAATAAAAAATAAATATAAAGAAAAAAGAAAAGATAGTACAACAACAAATAATAAATACTAATAAAACAATAAATTACACTAAAATGATAGAATGCTAGAAATAAAATTACGAACACATTATGTATAAATGTACATATTAAAAACTATGAAAGAGACTCACTTATTAGTCATATATATAAGAGAACCTCTATAAATTATTAAAATATTAATTTCTATTATTATAAATAATAAATAAGAAAGACGCTTAGAAAGTTTTGTCTTCAACATGAATTACTTCCAAATCCTCCTTCCCTAGTTCAAAATACTAAATGAAAATTATTTGTGAGTTATGTTACTGAATTTAAGGAAATGATTTATGTGTTGATAAATTTTATAAGCGATAAAATAAAATAAATAAGAGTATAATTATTTTTAATCTTCTTTTATCACACGTATTCACATAATGGACAAAATTTTGTCAACATTATGTAACTTGTTTGGTAATTGTTAACGCCAAGTTTCGTCTGCGCGTCCAACCACAAAATCCACGCGCTGAATCCTGCACAATAACAGATCACACAGAAGCTTGACGGCCGTACTGCCGGGGGATAGCTCCGGTGTGAGAATAAGCACAGGCCGTTCACAAGGTTTAACAATGGAGGTTTATATGTTTAGTGCTCAAAGTAGATATTACCTGTTAATTGTAACCTTGGCCTTGTATTTATAGAGCTCCCATCACCTTGGTACTGTAAGACCCCGAATTTTATGAAATAAAAGTATTCAATTTTTCTTATAATTACTATTCAGTAAATGGTTAAATTGATAAAAGTTTAAAGTTATGAGTGAAATATGATTTTTTTTCAAAATAAGCAAGTGGTTATAAAATAATCATTGTTGTCGGGGAATATTCTTTCTGTCGGGGAATATTCGTACGACGGCGCAGCCATTTGTGGGCCCCATAACGAATAACTGTCGGGTGAAGGAAAACGACAAATTTGAGTTTTTACAAATAACGGCGTAGTTGTTACCGTTAACACTGTTAGAATACCCGGTGGTTAAAATACAGTAATACGCGTTATTGCACAGTAGCACACGGTATTGCATAGTATTTTTAAAATTATTGATTCTTACGTAAGAAGGCACTACTCAATAATTGTTACAGTAGTTACTGTTCAATATTTTATTTTATTGATTCAATAATTGTTGCGTTGATATTTTATATTATTGTTGTTTCAATAATTGTTGCTGCACAGTATTTTCCTTTATCAGATCAATAATTCATATTATTTGAATAATATTATTAGATAACATTATTGTCAATGTCTAGAAAGTTCTGTCTAAGGAGAGGTTTGGTCATCTAATTGCGCGCCAGTAAGGAGAAATTCTTATTGGAAAGCCCCCTCTTTCCTGGGAACGGCCTGGTTGTTATAAATGTGATTCTGTAATATTATTTGTGAATAATTAATTATTGATTCATATGATAAGGAAATATTTATTTTATGTGGATATAAACGAGGGATATATTTTTGTGATTAAAAATGAAGGAGTTAATGTTGAGATTTTTATCCGTATTTTTGTCGGAATGGAGGTATTAAAAATCAGGGTTTTTGAGAAATATTGCGGGTGTTATAATTTTTAATCCGACCGTTGGATCGTGGTAATTTTTGGATATGTTATACATATATAAGTTGAGTATATGTCCACAAATTTTGAACCGTTAAAAATGAACGTATGATTTATTATGAATTTTACGAGATGACTGGTTCAGAAATTGTTGAATTTTCGGAGTTTATCATTTTGGTGGAAAATTCTAGAATTGGTGGGCCCCACTTGTGGTTGGTGAAGAAATGTGCTGAATTATATTTCAAATGTGGTGGGTGGGAATAGTAGCAGGTAAAGCCATCAGGTTGCAGGTCAAACCTACCAAAATTTTCCTATAAATAGAGGGCTAAGTTAGAATTGAAAATCACACCAGAAACATAAGCTTTCTCTCTTTCTCTCTCTATATTATGAAGCATATTTTGTGAGATTTTAGATACTTGGTGAGTTGCTATTCATTAGTGCAAGTTTCCTTCAGCATCATATCCGATATCCAGTCAGAAGTACTGCTCTTTTGAGGTAAGGGATAGTAAGGGATTTTAAGGGTTGTTATGATTTTCAGTTTCGTAATTTTTCTGAACTTCAAAAATTCTGGAAAAATTTGAAATGATATTTTGATGAGTTTTCTTGATTGTGTCCAAAAATGGTGATTTTTGGATGTATAGATTAAGAGTTATGAATTTTATAAGAAAAGACTATTTTAAAAGTAACTGCTTATAACTTCTTGTGGTTAACTCCAAAATTGGTGAAATTTTTATTGGGAGTACATGTATATGATAGAAGTATACTCTGTAAATTTCAGAATTTTTAGATAATAGTATAATTTTTGATAAATGTCTAAATATTCGGCTATTTTGGCCATATGAAAAATAGTAAATGACTTTTAAAAATTCTGAGAAAAATATATGTTCACTATGGGACTATATTATGCTAAATCCCAGAAAAGAAATATTTTTGGAACTGATTTGGTATTTTTCATGAAAATGGTCTAGTTATGAGTAAATGAATTAAATATGTTTTGTGAAGAAAGAAAATTGGAAAATAGGATTTTATGGCTTGAGAATCCTATATGAGGTATATGCAGATTTTTGATGAGGGTTTTGGTTATTGATGATGAAATTGTAAGAGTTGACATTTTATGATGATTAAATGCATTAATTAGTAAAGTGTAAACAATTAAAATAAATTGTTTATAAATTTAAGTAATGTTATTCTTTCAATATCATTATACCGAAATATTGGTATGGATTTTATTGTGGAATTTTTATCTTTTGTGTCGGGGTTACTATTCATGAGTTACTATTCACGATTTACTATTCATGAGTTACGAATATTACTCTTGAGATTAAAACTATATGTTGATCATATTATTTTTATCATCATATATAACATTTTTATAACCCTAATGTTGAAATTCTCTTTCACTGGAGTGTAAAGATGGGTAGATTATTGGTATGATCATGACTAGGGTTCTCTTTGGCCTGTAGTGCAAAGTTGAATTGTGACTGGTATGATCATGACCATTGAATTTATAATTGAATATCTTAAGCTTAAGTGCAAAGGTGAATTGATCAACATGGTTATAATTATTGTTTATATAAATTCTGAAATGATTATATATTTCTTTGATATATGAATATATTTGGCCTGTAGTGCAAATATGAATTGTTGATGAATATCTTTGGCCTGTAGTGCAAAGATGAACTGTTGTTGAATATCTTTGGCCCGTAGTGCAAAGATGGTTTGTTGATGAATATCTTTGGCCCGTAGTGCAAAGATGGTTTGTTGATGAATATCTTTGGCCCGTAGTGCAAAGATGGATTTGTTAGTATGATTATAAACAGGAATTGTGATTTGGTATAACCATGATCTTTGATGTTTCAGGTAAAGACAGGTGATGAAAATATTCTTCGTCCTGGGTGCGAAGAAAAATTTATAGTCACAATTATGATTATGAGTTATTCATATGATTGTGGAAAGGAACTGTTGAGTGATGTTACATGGATAAAATATTGTTGGTGGATTTTTAACATGGAGAAGATAATAGACTTTATAGTCTATTTGACTTTTCTAATGGATTGCTCGTTCCGCTGCAACTATGGTTGAAAATTTTTATCATTTACCATATGTTCTAAATCTCTGATTTATTATTGATGAAGGCTATTGATAATTGAATTATCTTTAGTCATGATATTCTTTACTGAGCTAGTTGTGCTCACCCTTTTGCTTCACAATTCCTTTCAGGTAATAAGAGTGTAGCTGGGTCGAGCGGGGGTAACAAGGGAATAGAACGGTGGTCATCATTTAGTAGTTATATTTGGTGAAGAAAATAGGGTGAGGCGAACCCAACGTTGGAAGGGTGTTTTGTCACTATCATACAAGATGTCTAATGACATACAACCTCGTGTCATCATAAGACAGGGTTGTGCTCATCCACTTGCTGAGTATATCTATGGGCACTACCTATATAATCTTGGTGTTTGTTTGAAGTATAATTCTCAATTAGAGACAGTGGAGATAATGATAAGTCAAGAGAAGACTCACCATTGGGAAGAATATGATAGTAATCTTCTCGTTTTTCTTTGGGGTCTATTGGGTCAACCAAGGATAATTCTGTGGCCATATGATATCTATCATAACCTAGACGCGTGGCCTCCCATGTACGAAGGTTTCCTTGAGCACTTCCCAAAGATTCTAATTTCTAAAACAGTTTTTGACTATACCTTTATGTAAGATGTCATTGTGAGGTGATGTCCACGGTTGGAACATGAGTCACACTTGGTATATATTTGTATCCAAACTCACAGCATATGTGTTGTTGTATTTTGCACGACAATTGTTGTAATAAAGTTGTAGTTGTTTTCTGTACCATGTATTTGGCGACTCAGAATAGGTTGGATGGAATGGACCTATTTTGGGGTCGTTACATTTGGTATCAGAGCTTAGGGATATGATCTCTGGCGGAGATCGGGGAATACAACTAGGAGGGGAGAGATGAGTAAATCCTTCGCTAGTGTGTCCTACCTAAGCTTATTTGTTGGTCTGTCATAATATTGGGATATTATGTGATATGTTAATTTGTTTAATTAACCCTTGTTTTATGGCAGTATTTGAGAATGGCAGCTGAGAATGCTAATAATGGAGTGAATGAGACCGTGGGGATACCTCTAATCACTAACCGTGATAATGTGATGTCAGACGAAGAAGGAATTAGAGATATCCATGTGGTGAGTGAAGAATTGATAGTTACACCCGAGATAGTCGCAGAGGTAACAGCTGAGACTGAGGAAGAAGAGGAAGAAGAAGTACCAGAGGAGAGTTTATTAGAGGTATTATATGATCAAAATGTAGAATTTCAAAATCGTATTCATGAGTTAGAAGAGCAGGCAGAAGAACGACAGGCGGTCGTGGAACAAAAGGATGCAACAATTCAAGCTTGTGTTACCCGATATGTGATGCTTGAACAGAAGCATTCTTTGGCAGAGTATAAGATGATAAAAATAGAATCTGAGCTGAGAGAAGAAAAAACTGAACGAGTGAGAATAAGTGATGCATGGGCAAAAGCCGCACGACACGTGGAAATTGTGGAAAGAGATGTTCGATCTAAGAAGGCTAAAATAGATGATATGAATTTCTCTTTTTGGAAAGCAATTGGGAGAACCCAACATCGAGTTTTGAATTACCCTGTACATAGCGGTCAACCTGAATCCGATATGGATCGAAGATTGATGATTCAGATCATGAATGAGGAGTACGAAGAGGCAGTTGAGGGAGGAATATGTCCTATAGAAAGGTATATTCCAACGGTAATGATGACGCCAAATGCTACTCCAGACAAGTCAAAGCCGAGTAGTTCGAGGGATGGCGGTTGTCATGACTTTCCAACAAATGAGGAACCCAAATAAAGTTATCATGGGAGATGAGCAATGGAGAAATCATGATGATCTGAGAGATAGAATCTGAAATAGAAGCAAGGTATTCTCAACTCTTCGAAATACCAGGTACGTAAATTTCGGGGACGAAATTTCATAAGGAGGGGAGATTGTAAGACCCCGAATTTTATGAAATAAAAGTATTCAATTTTTCTTATAATTACTATTCAGTAAATGGTTAAATTGATAAAAGTTTAAAGTTATGAGTGAAATATGATTTTTTTTCAAAATAAGCAAGTGGTTATAAAATAATCATTGTTGTCGGGGAATATTCTTTCTGTCGGGGAATATTCGTACGACGGCGCAGCCATTTGTGGGCCCCATAACGAATAACTGTCGGGTGAAGGAAAACGACAAATTTGAGTTTTTACAAATAACGGCGTAGTTGTTACCGTTAACACTGTTAGAATACCCGGTGGTTAAAATACAGTAATACGCGTTATTGCACAGTAGCACACGGTATTGCATAGTATTTTTAAAATTATTGATTCTTACGTAAGAAGGCACTACTCAATAATTGTTACAGTAGTTACTGTTCAATATTTTATTTTATTGATTCAATAATTGTTGCGTTGATATTTTATATTATTGTTGTTTCAATAATTGTTGCTGCACAGTATTTTCCTTTATCAGATCAATAATTCATATTATTTGAATAATATTATTAGATAACATTATTGTCAATGTCTAGAAAGTTCTGTCTAAGGAGAGGTTTGGTCATCTAATTGCGCGCCAGTAAGGAGAAATTCTTATTGGAAAGCCCCCTCTTTCCTGGGAACGGCCTGGTTGTCATAAATGTGATTCTGTAATATTATTTGTGAATAATTAATTATTGATTCATATGATAAGGAAATATTTATTTTATGTGGATATAAACGAGGGATATATTTTTGTGATTAAAAATGAAGGAGTTAATGTTGAGATTTTTATCCGTATTTTTGTCGGAATGGAGGTATTAAAAATCAGGGTTTTTGAGAAATATTGCGGGTGTTATAATTTTTAATCCGACCGTTGGATCGTGGTAATTTTTGGATATGTTATACATATATAAGTTGAGTATATGTCCACAAATTTTGAACCGTTAAAAATGAACGTATGATTTATTATGAATTTTACGAGATGACTGGTTCAGAAATTGTTGAATTTTCGGAGTTTATCATTTTGGTGGAAAATTCTAGAATTGGTGGGCCCCACTTGTGGTTGGTGAAGAAATGTGCTGAATTATATTTCAAATGTGGTGGGTGGGAATAGTAGCAGGTAAAGCCATCAGGTTGCAGGTCAAACCTACCAAAATTTTCCTATAAATAGAGGGCTAAGTTAGAATTGAAAATCACACCAGAAACATAAGCTTTCTCTCTTTCTCTCTCTATATTATGAAGCATATTTTGTGAGATTTTAGATACTTGGTGAGTTGCTATTCATCAGTGCAAGTTTCCTTCAGCATCATATCCGATATCCAGTCAGAAGTACTGCTCTTTTGAGGTAAGGGATAGTAAGGGATTTTAAGGGTTGTTATGATTTTCAGTTTCGTAATTTTTCTGAACTTCAAAAATTCTGGAAAAATTTGAAATGATATTTTGATGAGTTTTCTTAATTGTGTCCAAAAATGGTGATTTTTGGATGTATAGATTAAGAGTTATGAATTTTATAAGAAAAGACTATTTTAAAAGTAACTGCTTATAATTCTTGTGGTTAACTCCAAAATTGATGAAATTTTTATTGGGAGTACATGTATATGATAGAAGTATACTCTGTAAATTTCAGAATTTTTAGACAAAAGTATAATTTTTGATAAATGTCTAAATATTCGGCTATTTTGGCCATATGAAAAATAGTAAATGACTTTTAAAAATTCTGAGAAAAATATATGTTCACTATGGGACTATATTATGCTAAATCCCAGAAAAGAAATATTTTTGGAACTGATTTGGTATTTTTCATGAAAATGGTCTAGTTATGAGTAAATGAATTAAATATGTTTTGTGAAGAAAGAAAATTGGAAAATAGGATTTTATGGCTTGAGAATCCTATATGAGGTATATGCAGATTTTTGATGAGGGTTTTGGTTATTGATGATGAAATTGTAAGAGTTGGCATTTTATGATGATTAAATGCATTAATTAGTAAAGTGTAAACAATTAAAATAAATTGTTTATAAATTTAAGTAATGTTATTCTTTCAATATCATTATACCGAAATATTGGTATGGATTTTATTGTGGAATTTTTATCTTTTGTGTCGGGGTTACTATTCATGAGTTACTATTCACGATTTACTATTCATGAGTTACGAATATTACTCTTGAGATTAAAACTATATGTTGATCATATTATTTTTATCATCATATATAACATTTTTATAACCCTGATGTTGAAATTCTCTTTCACTGGAGTGTAAAGATGGGTAGATTATTGGTATGATCATGACTAGGGTTCTCTTTGGCCTGTAGTGCAAAGTTGAATTGTGACTGGTATGATCATGACCATTGAATTTATAATTGAATATCTTAAGCTTAAGTGCAAAGGTGAATTGATCAACATGGTTATAATTATTGTTTATATAAATTCTGAAATGATTATATATTTCTTTGAGATATGAATATATTTGGCCTGTAGTGCAAATATGAATTGTTGATGAATATCTTTGGCCTGTAGTGCAAAGATGAACTGTTGTTGAATATCTTTGGCCCGTAGTGCAAAGATGGTTTGTTGATGAATATCTTTGGCCCGTAGTGCAAAGATGGTTTGTTGATGAATATCTTTGGCCCGTAGTGCAAAGATGGATTTGTTAGTATGATTATAAACAGGAATTGTGATTTGGTATAACCATGATCTTTGATGTTTCAGGTAAAGACAGGTGATGAAAATATTCTTCGTCCTGGGTGCGAAGAAAAATTTATAGTCACAATTATGATTATGAGTTATTCATATGATTGTGGAAAGGAACTGTTGAGTGATGTTACATGGATAAAATATTGTTGGTGGATTTTTAACATGGAGAAGATAATAGACTTTATAGTCTATTTGACTCTTCTAATGGATTGCTCGTTCCGCTGCAACTATGGTTGAAATTTTTATCATTTACCATATGTTCTAAATCTCTGATTTATTATTGATGAAGGCTATTGATAATTGAATTATCTTTAGTCATGATATTCTTTACTGAGCTAGTTGTGCTCACCCTTTTGCTTCACAATTCCTTTCAGGTAATAAGAGTGTAGCTGGGTCGAGCGGGGGTAACAAGGGAATAGAACGGTGGTCATCATTTAGTAGTTATATTTGGTGAAGAAAATAGGGTGAGGCGAACCCAACGTTGGAAGGGTGTTTTGTCACTATCATACAAGATGTCTAATGACATACAACCTCGTGTCATCATAAGACAGGGTTGTGCTCATCCACTTGCTGAGTATATCTATGGGCACTACCTATATAATCTTGGTGTTTGTTTGAAGTATAATTCTCAATTAGAGACAGTGGAGATAATGATAAGTCAAGAGAAGACTCACCATTGGGAAGAATATGATAGTAATCTTCTCGTTTTTCTTTGGGGTCTATTGGGTCAACCAAGGATAATTCTGTGGCCATATGATATCTATCATAACCTAGACGCGTGGCCTCCCATGTACGAAGGTTTCCTTGAGCACTTCCCAAAGATTCTAATTTCTAAAACAGTTTTTGACTATACCTTTATGTAAGGTGTCATTGTGAGGTGATGTCCACGGTTGGAACATGAGTCACATTTGGTATATATTTGTATCCAAACTCACAGCATATGTGTTGTTGTATTTTGCACGACAATTGTTGTAATAAAGTTGTAGTTGTTTTCTGTACCATGTATTTGGCGACTCAGAATAGGTTGGATGGAATGGACCTATTTTGGGGTCGTTACATTTGGTATCAGAGCTTAGGGATATGATCTCTGGCGGAGATCGGGGAATACAACTAGGAGGGGAGAGATGAGTAAATCCTTCGCTAGTGTGTCCTACCTAAGCTTATTTGTTGGTCTGTCATAATATTGGGATATTATGTGATATGTTAATTTGTTTAATTAACCCTTGTTTTATGGCAGTATTTGAGAATGGCAGCTGAGAATGCTAATAATGGAGTGAATGAGACCGTGGGGATACCTCTAATCACTAACCGTGATAATGTGATGTCAGACGAAGAAGGAATTAGAGATATCCATGTGGTGAGTGAAGAATTGATAGTTACACCCGAGATAGTCGCAGAGGTAACAGCTGAGACTGAGGAAGAAGAGGAAGAAGAAGTACCAGAGGAGAGTTTATTAGAGGTATTATATGATCAAAATGTAGAATTTCAAAATCGTATTCATGAGTTAGAAGAGCAGGCAGAAGAACGACAGGCGTCGTGGAACAAAAGGATGCAACAATTCAAGCTTGTGTTACCCGATATGTGATGCTTGAACAGAAGCATTCTTTGGCAGAGTATAAGATGATAAAAATAGAATCTGAGCTGAGAGAAGAAAAAACTGAACGAGTGAGAATAAGTGATGCATGGGCAAAAGCCGCACGACACGTGGAAATTGTGGAAAGAGATGTTCGATCTAAGAAGGCTAAAATAGATGATATGAATTTCTCTTTTTGGAAAGCAATTGGGAGAACCCAACATCGAGTTTTGAATTACCCTGTACATAGCGGTCAACCTGAATCCGATATGGATCGAAGATTGATGATTCAGATCATGAATGAGGAGTACGAAGAGGCAGTTGAGGGAGGAATATGTCCTATAGAAAGGTATATTCCAACGGTAATGATGACGCCAAATGCTACTCCAGACAAGTCAAAGCCGAGTAGTTCGAGGGATGGCGGTTGTCATGACTTTCCAACAAATGAGGAACCCAAATAAAGTTATCATGGGAGATGAGCAATGGAGAAATCATGATGATCTGAGAGATAGAATCTGAAATAGAAGCAAGGTATTCTCAACTCTTCGAAATACCAGGTACGTAAATTTCGGGGACGAAATTTCATAAGGAGGGGAGATTGTAAGACCCCGAATTTTATGAAATAAAAGTATTCAATTTTTCTTATAATTACTATTCAGTAAATGGTTAAATTGATAAAAGTTTAAAGTTATGAGTGAAATATGATTTTTTTTCAAAATAAGCAAGTGGTTATAAAATAATCATTGTTGTCGGGGAATATTCTTTTTGTCGTGGAATATTCGTACGACGGCGCAGCCATTTGTGGGCCCCATAACGAATAACTGTCGGGTGAAGAAAACGACAAATTTGAGTTTTTACAAATAACGGCGTAGTTGTTACCGTTAACACTGTTGGAATACCCGGTGGTTAAAATACAGTAATACGCGTTATTGCACAGTAGCACACGGTATTGCATAGTATTTTTAAAATTATTGATTCTTACGTAAGAAGGCACTACTCAATAATTGTTACAGTAATTACTGTTCAATATTTTATTTTATTGATTCAATAATTGTTGCGTTGATATTTTATATTATTGTTGTTTCAATAATTGTTGCTGCACAGTATTTTCCTTTATCAGATCAATAATTCATATTATTTGAATAATATTATTAGATAACATTATTGGCAATGTCTAGAAAGTTCTGTCTAAGGAGAGGTTTGGTCATCTAATTGCGCGCCAGTAAGGAGAAATTCTTATTGGAAAGCCCCCTCTTTCCTGGGAACGGCCTGGTTGTCATAAATGTGATTCTGTAATATTATTTGTGAATAATTAATTATTGATTCATATGATAAGGAAATATTTATTTTATGTGGATATAAACGAGGGATATATTTTTGTGGTTAAAAATGAAGGAGTTAATGTTGAGATTTTTATCCGTATTTTTGTCGGAATGGAGGTATTAAAAATCAGGGTTTTTGAGATATTTTGCGGGGGTTATAATTTTTAATCCGACCGTTGGATCGTGGTAATTTTTGGATATGTTATACATATATAAGTTGAGTATATGTCCACAAATTTTGAACCGTTAAAAATGAACGTATGATTTATTATGAATTTTACGAGATGACTGGTTCAGAAATTGTTGAATTTTCGGAGTTTATCATTTTGGTGGAAAATTCTAGAATTGGTGGGCCCCACTTGTGGTTGGTGAAGAAATGTGCTGAATTATATTTCAAATGTGGTGGGTGGGAATAGTAGCAGGTAAAGCCATCAGGTTGCAGGTCAAACCTACCAAAATTTTCCTATAAATAGAGGGCTAAGTTAGAATTGAAAATCACACCAGAAACATAAGCTTTCTCTCTTTCTCTCTCTATATTATGAAGCATATTTTGTGAGATTTTAGATACTTGGTGAGTTGCTATTCATAGTGCAAGTTTCCTTCAGCATCATATCCGATATCCAGTCAGAAGTACTGCTCTTTTGAGGTAAGGGATAGTAAGGGATTTTAAGGGTTGTTATGATTTTCAGTTTCGTAATTTTTCTGAACTTCAAAAATTCTGGAAAAATTTGAAATGATATTTTGATGAGTTTTCTTGATTGTGTCCAAAAATGGTGATTTTTGGATGTATAGATTGAGAGTTATGAATTTTATAAGAAAAGACTATTTTAAAAGTAACAGCTTATAATTCTTGTGGTTAACTCCAAAATTGATGAAATTTTTATTGGGAGTACATGTATATGATAGAAGTATACTCTGTAAATTTCAGAATTTTTAGATAAAAGTATAATTTTTGATAAATGTCTAAATATTCGGCTATTTTGGCCATATGAAAAATAGTAAATGACTTTTAAAAATTCTGAGAAAAATATATGTTCACTATGGGACTATATTATGCTAAATCCCAGAAAAGAAATATTTTTGGAACTGATTTGGTATTTTTCATGAAAATGGTCTAGTTATGAGTAAATGAATTAAATATGTTTTGTGAAGAAAGAAAATTGGAAAATAGGATTTTATGGCTTGAGAATCCTATATGAGGTATATGCAGATTTTTGATGAGGGTTTTGGTTATTGATGATGAAATTGTAAGAGTTGGCATTTTATGATGATTAAATGCATTAATTAGTAAAGTGTAAACAATTAAAATAAATTGTTTATAAATTTAAGTAATGTTATTCTTTCAATATCATTATACCGAAATATTGGTATGGATTTTATTGTGGAATTTTTATCTTTTGTGTCGGGGTTACTATTCATGAGTTACTATTCACGATTTACTATTCATGAGTTACGAATATTACTCTTGAGATTAAAACTATATGTTGATCATATTATTTTTATCATCATATATAACATTTTTATAACCCTGATGTTGAAATTCTCTTTCACTGGAGTGTAAAGATGGGTAGATTATTGGTATGATCATGACTAGGGTTCTCTTTGGCCTGTAGTGCAAAGTTGAATTGTGACTGGTATGATCATGACCATTGAATTTATAATTGAATATCTTAAGCTTAAGTGCAAAGGTGAATTGATCAACATGGTTATAATTATTGTTTATATAAATTCTGAAATGATTATATATTTCTTTGAGATATGAATATATTTGGCCTGTAGTGCAAATATGAATTGTTGATGAATATCTTTGGCCTGTAGTGCAAAGATGAACTGTTGATGAATATCTTTGGCCCGTAGTGCAAAGATGGTTTGTTGATGAATATCTTTGGCCCGTAGTGCAAAGATGGTTTGTTGATGAATATCTTTGGCCCGTAGTGCAAAGATGGATTTGTTAGTATGATTATAAACAGGAATTGTGATTTGGTATAACCATGATCTTTGATGTTTAAGGTAAAGACAGGTGATGAAAATATTTTTCGTCCTGGGTGCGAAGAAAAATTTATAGTCACAATTATGATTATGAGTTATTCATATGATTGTGGAAAGGAACTGTTGAGTGATGTTACATGGATAAAATATTGTTGGTGGATTTTTAACATGGAGAAGATAATAGACTTTATAGTCTATTTGACTTTTCTAATGGATTGCTCGTTCCGCTGCAACTATGGTTGAAATTTTTATCATTTACCATATGTTCTAAATCTCTGATTTATTATTGATGAAGGCTATTGATAATTGAATTATCTTTAGTCATGATATTCTTTACTGAGCTAGTTGTGCTCACCCTTTTGCTTCACAATTCCTTTCAGGTAATAAGAGTGTAGCTGGGTCGAGCGGGGGTAACAAGGGAATAGAACGGTGGTCATCATTTAGTAGTTATATTTGGTGAAGAAAATAGGGTGAGGCGAACCAACGTTGGAAGGGTGTTTTGTCACTATCATACAAGATGTCTAATGACATACAACCTCGTGTCATCATAAGACAGGGTTGTGCTCATCCACTTGCTGAGTATATCTATGGGCACTACCTATATAATCTTGGTGTTTGTTTGAAGTATAATTCTCAATTAGAGACAGTGGAGATAATGATAAGTCAAGAGAAGACTCACCATTGGGAAGAATATGATAGTAATCTTCTCGTTTTTCTTTGGGGTCTATTGGGTCAACCAAGGATAATTCTGTGGCCATATGATATCTATCATAACCTAGACGCGTGGCCTCCCATGTACGAAGGTTTCCTTGAGCACTTCCCAAAGATTCTAATTTCTAAAACAGTTTTTGACTATACCTTTATGTAAGATGTTATTGTGAGGTGATGTCCACGGTTGGAACATGAGTCACATTTGGTATATATTTGTATCCAAACTCACAGCATATGTGTTGTTGTATTTTGCACGACAATTGTTGTAATAAAGTTGTAGTTGTTTTCTGTACCATGTATTTGGCGACTCAGAATAGGTTGGATGGAATGGACCTATTTTGGGGTCGTTACATTTGGTAATCATAGCTTAGGGATTGATCTCTTAGCAGGTAAAGCCATCAGGTTGCAGGTCAAACCTACCAACCTATAAATAGAGGGCTAAGTTAGAATTGAAAATCCACCAGAAACAAGTTTTCTCTCTTTCTCTCTCTAGATTATTGAGTGTATTTTGTGAGTATTTAGATACTTTGAGAGTTTCTATTCATCAGAGCAAGTTTCTTTCAGCCTTATACCGGTATTCCGACCAGAAGTACTGATATTTTGAGGTAAGGGATATTATTTTCTTCTTAATGATATTATTTTCTTCAATATCATTATGCTGAAATATTGATATGAGTTTTTATCAAATTTGGAACTTTTTGTGTCGGGGGTTACTATTCACGTATACGGCACTATTCACGAATACGGCACATTCACCGAAAAATAAAATTTTCCCTTTTTGTCCAAGATGTCTATTATGGTTACTATCTTTGATTGTATCCATGTTTTGATCTTTATTTTTGAATTCTGCTTCACAATTGATTATTATGAAGTATTATTGATCTTGGATAAACTGTTATACGAATCCCTACTATTTGTCCTTCTGTCTCATTGGATTCGTTCTCTTTAAGATATTTTTCATCATCCTCAGTCCTAAATGATGATATTAATGAATATCTTTGGCCTGTAGTGCAAAGATGTATAATTACTTGATGAATATCTTTGGCCTGTAGTGCAAAGATGAACAGGTGTTGAGATGAACATGACCGACTGATGATACAAATGAATATCTTTGGCCTGTAGTGCAAAGATGAATATTTGGTTAAAGATGATTATTAATTGATGTTACAGGGATAAAATATTGATGATGGACTTTTAAATCTTAGAAGATAGTAGAATTCTTTCTCTACTTGACTCTTCTAATGGTTTGTTGTTTCCGCTGCAGTTGTTGATCTAAAACTTGTTGTCGATTATATTTTATCAGATTTTTCCCTGTTGAAGACTAACGATAATTTGTTGTATATTATCTTAGTCATAATATTCTTTACTGGGCTAGTTGAGCTCACCCTTTTCCTTTTTGTTCCATTTTTCTTCTCAGGAGGTGAGAACATAGCAGGATCTAGTCGGGGTATGGAGTGATGGTTCTAGAAAGATGTATTAGCAGTCCTCACTATTTCTGTAAAATAGTGTTTGAATAATTGTAATGAGGATTTATTTGAGTGTGGATATTGTCTAGAAGACAATATTTGTATTTAAACTCACAGTATGTGTTGTCGTATTTTGCACGACAATTGTATTATTGAAGTTGTAGTTTGCTTTCTGTACCATGTATTTGGCGACTCAGAATGGGTGTTGTATACCTATTCTGGGGGCGTCACAGTTGGTATCAGAGCTTAGGGATATGATCCCTGGCTGAGATGTGAGACAAGAACTAGGAGGGGAGAGACGGGGAATTCCTTCGCTAGTATGACCTGACTAAGTTTATTTGGTGTTTATTTGGTCGGTCAGAGTATAGGGATAATATATGACATGACTATTAACCCTTGTTTTATGGCAGTATTTAAGAATGGCAGCTGAGAACGTTAATAATGGAGTAAATCAGACCGTGGAGACACCTTTGATCACTACCCAGGGGAACGTGCAACAGGAAGGCAATATTCCTCCTGTAAACAACGTTACCGAGCAAACGATGAATGATGGAATGTTTAGGAGCTTTTTGCAGTTCATGCAAAATCAGACGAGGGAGACTCGTGTGCAGAATACGGGTGGAAATGATAACAACGCGCGGTTTGTCACAGCTAAGCAGTTCAAAGAATTGGGACCACCAGAATTTAAGGGAAAGCCGGATCCGATCATGGCGGAAACGTGGGTCAAGCAAATTACCAAGATATTTGATGTCTTGGGATGCACGGAGGAACAGAAGGTTCCATTCGCCACATTTATGTTCCGCGGTGAGGCAGACTACTGGTGGGAGTCTGTGAAGCGTACCCAGCCTGACGCACTCAACATGTCCTGGGAAACATTTCAAAAACTGTTCAATGACAAGTACTTTCCTGAAAGTATTCGTCATATGAAGGAGGTTGAGTTTATTAGACTGGAACAAAACAACATGACGGTGTCCCAGTACGAGGCGAAGTTTGCAGAGTTATCCAGGTTTGCACCTCATTTGGTCGAAAATGAGGAACGAATGACGCGGATGTTTCTGAGAGGTTTAAAACCTGAGATTCGTCAATACTTTATCTCTCATAAATTTTCTCTGTATTCAGACGTTGTCAACAGGGCCCAATTATTAGAGAGAGATAATGAGTATACTCAACCGAGGGACCACAACCAGGGTCATACCGGTGACAGCAATCATCAGAGCGATGATAACCAACGAGGAGGGAAAAAATACGAACAAAGGCGGTAACCACTCGGGTGGTCATCGTGGCCATGATAATAGGAGAGGTGAGTCAAGTGGAAATTTCAGAAAGAGGAGATTCAACAATGACGGGAAGACATCAGCACCAGCACCAGCACCAACAACAAATTTTAGGGGAGGAGAACGACCGCCAGTTAGATGTTACAAATGCGGGAAAGAGGGACATATCAGCCCAAACTGTCCACAACAATCCAAGGTGTGTTACAACTGTGGGAAGGAAGGCCACATCGCTCGAGATTGTACTATAGCGAAACCAAGTTCAGCGGGAGTGGTGATTCCAAGGGCTGTCCCGGATAAGGCGAAATCAGCGGTTCCTGGAAGAGCGTTTGTCGTTACTGGCCAAAACGCGAGAAACCCGAACGAGGTGATCACGGGTAAGCTAATCTTGAATTCTTGCGAAGTTTATACTTTACTAGATACCGGTTCTACCCATTCTTTTATCTCTCCTGCTTGTGCTCAACGTTTAAACTTGACTCCGGAGAAATTGGACTTTAACTTATCTGTTGAAACTCCGTTGGGTGAAACCTTCGTTACATCTACAGTTTATAAATCTTGCATGATCCAAGTTGGCACTATCACATTACCTGTTGATCTTATCTCTTTAAAGATACTTGCTTTTGATGTGATTTTAGGAATTGATTGGTTAACCACTCATCATGCTAAAATTGATTGTTTTCGTAAGGTTGTTAGTTTTCATATTCCTAACCAACCTGTCATACGAATTCAAACTACTAAACCACTAAAATCAGTCACTGTCATATCAAGCCACAAAGCTATTCGTTTATTGAAAAACGGATGTCAAGCTTTCTTAGCCCATGTTATGGATTTGAACAAAGACAAGTCAGATTTGAATAATATTTCTATTGTTAGAGAATTTTCCGATGTATTTCCTGAAGAACTTCCCGGTCTACCCCCGGAACGAGAAATTGAATTCTTTATTGACCTTGAACCCGGTACAAAGCCCATTTCTAAAACCCCATATCGAATGGCTCCTATTGAACTTCAGGAGTTAAAAGTCCAACTACAGGAGTTGTTGGACATCGGTTTTATTCGTCCTAGTACGTCTCCTTGGGGTGCTCCTGTTTTATTCGTAAAGAAGAAAGACGGGAGTATGCGACTTTGTATTGACTATCGAGAATTGAACCATGTCACCATCAAGAATAGGTATCCGCTACCTCGCATTGATGACCTGTTTGACCAGTTGCAAGGAGCACAATTCTTTTCAAAGATCGATCTTCGTTCTGGATATCATCAGCTGAAGATTAAAACTGAGGATATTCCAAAGACTGCCTTCAGAACTCGGTACGGGCATTATGAATTCTTAGTAATGTCTTTTGGATTGACTAATGCTCCTGCTGCCTTCATGGATATGATGAACCGTGTATTCAAAGAATATTTGGATCAGTTCGTTGTTGTCTTTATTGATGACATCCTCATCTATTCCAAAAGCCGTGAAGATCATGAGCGCCATTTGAAGCTGGTACTGCAAAGGCTTCGTGAAAACAAGCTATATGCCAAACTGAAGAAATGCGAGTTCTGGCTTGAGGAAGTAGCATTCCTTGGGCACGTGGTGTCAAAACATGGAGTATCTGTCGACCCGGCGAAGATTGAAGCCATACAAAGTTGGGAGCAACCGAAGTCGGTAACCGAAGTACGTAGCTTTCTGGGCTTAGCTGGTTATTATCGGAGATTTGTGGAAGGATTTTCTCGAATCGCTACTCCGTTAACTCAGCTGACTCGGAAAGATACAAAATTCGTATGGAGTGAGGAATGCGAGAAGAGTTTCCAAGAACTCAAGAGGAGACTCATTTCGGCACCTGTTTTGACAATACCATCTGGTTCGGATGGATTTGTTATCTACAGCGATGCTTCAGGCAAAGGGTTAGGATGTGTTCTCATGCAACATGGGAAAGTCATAGCCTATGCCTCACGACAACTCAAAGAATATGAGAGGAATTATCCTACTCATGATTTGGAGTTGGCAGCAGTCGTTTTTGCGTTGAAGATCTGGAGACACTACCTGTTATGGGGAGAAAGTGGAGATCTATACAGATCATAAAAGCCTCAAATATTTCTTCACCCAAAAGGAACTCAACATGCGGCAACGACGTTGGCTTGAGCTGTTGAAAGATTACGATCATACCATCCAATACCATCCTGGAAAAGCAAACGTAGTAGCTGACGCATTGAGTAGAAGATCATATGCGGGTACGAGTGCAATGTTTTTAACACAAAGGCCCATTTTGTATGACTTGCAAAGGATGGAGATAGAGATGAAGGCTCCAAGTACCCACATGATGATATCAAATATACGAGTAGAACCGACTTTAATCGATAAAGTTAAAGCTGCTCAAGCTACGGATATAGAGCTGATGCGTATGAAGAAGAAAGTGCAAGAAGGTGCTATTCCAGAAGCAAGAATCGATGAAGAAGGAATACTTCGAGTCAACTCCAGACTTTGTGTTCCTAACGATTTTGACTTGAAGCATAGAATAATGATGGAGGCACACAACACACCGTTTGCAATCCATCCTGGGAGTACCAAAATGTATCACGATCTTCGACATACATTTTGGTGGAGCAATATGAAAAGAGAGATCGCGGAGTTTATCTCGAGATGTTTAACTTGTCAACGTGTAAAAGCGGAGCATCAAGTACCAAAGGGTCCATTGCAACCACTTGAGATTCCGAAATGGAAGTGGGAACACATTACTATGGATTTTGTTACGGGTCTTCCCAAGGTTTCTCAAGGCATAGATGCGATTTGGGTTATTGTTGATAGATTAACCAAGTCCGCTCATTTCTTGCCGATACGTGAGACTTATTCCCTTGAACGTCTTGCTAGTATGTACGTGAACGAGATTGTGAGATTGCATGGCATGCCAGTATCCATAGTTTCGGATCGTGACCCAAGATTCACTTCACGATTTTGGGTTAGCTTGCAGAAAGCTATGGGCACGGATTTACGATTCAGTTCAGCATACCATCCTCAAACGGACGGACAATCAGAGAGGACTATTCAAACTCTTGAAGATCTATTAAGACTTTGTGTCTTAGATCTCAAAGGGAGTTGGGATAAGTACCTACCATTGGTGGAATTCTCCTACAACAACAGTTATCAGGCGAGCATAGGTATGGCTCCATTTGAGGCGTTGTATGGAAGAAAATGTCGTTCTCCAGTATGCTGGGACGAGGTGGGTGAAGCAACATTGTTGGGACCAGAGTTGGTACGCATTACTACAGAGAAGATCCAAACGATTCGACAACGTATACAAACGGCACAGGATCGACAAAAGAGTTATGCGGATCTTCATCGGAAGGACGTGGAATTTAATATTGGGGATCATGTATTGTTACGTGTTGCACCATGGAAGGGAGTTACAAGATTTGGGAAGAGAGGAAAGCTCAATCCAAGATTTGTTGGTCCATTTGAGATTCTTGAGCGAATAGGAAATGTGGCATATAGACTCGCATTACCTCCAAGCATGTCTCGTGTTCATAATGTTTTTCACATATCTATGCTTCGTAAATATGTTAAAGACCCGAACCACATTATTGAGTTAGAACCAGACGAGATAGCTGAAGATTTAACGTACGAGGAGGTACCTGTTAAGATCTTGGATAGGAAAGAGCATGTCCTACGCACGAAGGTTATACCACAAGTTAAGGTTTTGTGGAGAAACCATGCTATTGAAGAAATGACCTGGGAGTTGGAATCAGAAATGAAAGCGAGGTATCCTCACCTTTTTGAAACATCAGGTACGTACGTCAATTTCGAGGACGAAATTTCATAAGGAGGGGAGGTTGTAAGACCCCAACTTATTAATGAATAAAATCAAATTTTCTCTAAATATTATTGTGAATAATAAGGGGTTAATTTGATATAATACTTTGGTTATGGGTGAAATGTGCAAATTTTGCAAAATAAGCAAGTGGTTATAAAATATTTATTTTTGGTCGGTGAATATTCGGTTGGTCGTGGAATATTCTTGCTGTCGGGGAATATTCGTACGACGACGCAGCCTTGTGTGGGCCCCATAACGGAAAGCGATTGGATGAAGAAAACGACAAGTATAAGTTGTTTATTAATAACGGCGTAGTTGTTACCGTTAACACTGTTTAAATACCCGGTGGTTAAAATACAGTAATAACGCGTGGTTGCATAGTAGCACACGGATTGCACAGTATAGTTGAATTATTGATTCGTACGTAAGAAGGCACTACTCAATAATTGTTACAGTGATTACTGTTCAATATTTTATTTTATTGATTCAATAATTGCTGCATTGATATTTTATATTATTGTTGTTTCAATAATTGTTGCTGCACAGTATTTTCATTTATCAGATCAATAATTCATATTATTTGAATAATATTATTAGATAACATTATTGGCAATGTCTAGAAAGTTCTGTCTAAGGAGAGGTTTGGTCATCTAATTGCGCGCCAGTAAGGAGAAATCCTTATTGGAAAGCCCCCTCTTTCCTGGGAACGGCCTGGTTGTCATAAATGTGATTCTGTAATATTATTTGTGAATAATTAATTATTGATTCATATGATAAGGAAATATTTATTTTATGTGGATATAAATGAGGGATATATATTTTTGTGGTTAAAAATGAAGGAGTTAATGTTGAGGTTTTTATCCATATTTTTGTCGGAATGGAGGTATTAAAAATCAGGGTTTTTGAGAAATATTGCGGGTTATAATTTTTAATCCGACCGTTGGATCGTGGTAATTTTTGGATATGTTATACATATATAAGTTGAGTATATGTCCACAAATTTTGAACCGTTAAAAATGAACGTATGATTTATTATGAATTTTACAAGATGACTGGTTCAGAAATTGTTGAATTTTCGGAGTTTATCATTTTGGTGGAAAATTCTAGAATTGGTGGGCCCCACTTGTGGTTGGTGAAGAAATGTGCTGAATTATATTTCAAATGTGGTAGGTGGGAATAGTAGCAGGTAAAGCCATCAGGTTGCAGGTCAAACCTACCAAAATTTTCCTATAAATAGAGGGCTAAGTTAGAATTGAAAATCACACCAGAAACAAGTTTTCTCTCTTTCTCTCTCTAGATTATTGAGTGTATTTTGTGAGTATTTAGATACTTTGAGAGTTTCTATTCATCAGAGCAAGTTTCTTTCAGCCTTATACCGGTATTCCGACCAGAAGTACTGATATTTTGAGGTAAGGGATATTATTTTCTTCTTAATGATATTATTTTCTTCAATATCATTATGCTGAAATATTGATATGAGTTTTTATCAAATTTGGAACTTTTTGTGTCGGGGGTTACTATTCACGTATACGGCACTATTCACGAATACGGCACTATTCACCGAAAAATAAAATTTTCCCTTTTGTCCAAGATGTCTATTATGGTTACTATCTTTGATTGTATCCATGTTTTGATCTTTATTTTTGAATTCTGCTTCACAATTGATTATTATGAAGTATTATTGATCTTGGATAAACTGTTATACGAATCCCTACTATTTGTCCTTCTGTCTCATTGGATTCGTTCTCTTTAAGATATTTTTCATCATCCTCAGTCCTAAATGATGATATTAATGAATATCTTTGGCCTGTAGTGCAAAGATGTATAATTACTTGATGAATATCTTTGGCCTGTAGTGCAAAGATGAACAGGTGTTGAGATGAACATGACCGACTGATGATACAAATGAATATCTTTGGCCTGTAGTGCAAAGATGAATATTTGGTTAAAGATGATTATTAATTGATGTTACAGGGATAAAATATTGATGATGGACTTTTAAATCTTAGAAGATAGTAGAATTCTTTCTCTACTTGACTCTTCTAATGGTTTGTTGTTTTCGCTGCAGTTGTTGATCTAAAACTTGTTGTCGATTATATTTTATCAGATTTTTCCCTGTTGAAGACTAACGATAATTTGTTGTATATTATCTTAGTCATAATATTCTTTACTGGGCTAGTTGAGCTCACCCTTTTCCTTTTTGTTCCATTTTTCTTCTCAGGAGGTGAGAACATAGCAGGATCTAGTCGGGGTATGGAGTGATGGTTCTAGAAAGATGTATTAGCAGTCCTCACTATTTCTGTAAAATAGTGTTTGAATAATTGTAATGAGGATTTATTTGAGTGTGGATATTGTCTAAAAGACAATATTTGTATTTAAACTCACAGTATGTGTTGTCGTATTTTGCACGACAATTGTATTATTGAAGTTGTAGTTTGCTTTCTGTACCATGTATTTGGCGACTCAGAATGGGTGTTGTATACCTATTCTGGGGGCGTCACAGTATAAGATGATAAAAATAGAATCTGAGCTGAGAGAAGAAAAAACTGAACGAGTGAGAATAAGTGATGCATGGACAAAAGCCGCACGACACGTGGATATTGTGGAAAGAGATGTTCGATCTAAGAAGGCTAAAATAGATGATATGAATTTCTCTTTTTGGAAAGCAATTGGGAGAACCCAACATCGAGTTTTGAATTACCCTGTACATAGCGGTCAACCTGAATCCGATATGGATCGAAGATTGATGATTCAGATCATGAATGAGGAGTACGAAGAGGCAGTTGAGGGAGGAATATGTCCTATAGAAAGGTATATTCCAACGGTAATGATGACGCCAAATGCTACTCCAGACAAGTCAAAGCCGAGTAGTTCGAGGGATGGCGGTTGTCATGACTTTCCAACAAATGAGGAACCCAAATAAAGTTATCATGGGAGATGAGCAATGGAGAAATCATGATGATCTGAGAGATAGAATCTGAAATAGAAGCAAGGTATTCTCAACTCTTCGAAATACCAGGTACGTAAATTTCGGGGACGAAATTTCATAAGGAGGGGAGATTGTAAGACCCCGAATTTTATGAAATAAAAGTATTCAATTTTTCTTATAATTACTATTCAGTAAATGGTTAAATTGATAAAAGTTTAAAGTTATGAGTGAAATATGATTTTTTTTCAAAATAAGCAAGTGGTTATAAAATAATCATTGTTGTCGGGGAATATTCTTTCTGTCGGGGAATATTCGTACGACGGCGCAGCCATTTGTGGGCCCCATAACGAATAACTGTCGGGTGAAGGAAAACGACAAATTTGAGTTTTTACAAATAACGGCGTAGTTGTTACCGTTAACACTGTTGGAATACCCGGTGGTTAAAATACAGTAATACGCGTTATTGCACAGTAGCACACGGTATTGCATAGTATTTTTAAAATTATTGATTCTTACGTAAGAAGGCACTACTCAATAATTGTTACAGTAATTACTGTTCAATATTTTATTTTATTGATTCAATAATTGCTGCGTTGATATTTTATATTATTGTTGTTTCAATAATTGTTGCTGCACAGTATTTTCCTTTATCAGATCAATAATTCATATTATTTGAATAATATTATTAGATAACATTATTGTCAATGTCTAGAAAGTTCTGTCTAAGGAGAGGTTTGGTCATCTAATTGCGCGCCAGTAAGGAGAAATTCTTATTGGAAAGCCCCCTCTTTCCTGGGAACGGCCTGGTTGTCATAAATGTGATTCTGTAATATTATTTGTGAATAATTAATTATTGATTCATATGATAAGGAAATATTTATTTTATGTGGATATAAATGAGGGATATATTTTTGTGGTTAAAAATGAAGGAGTTAATGTTGAGATTTTTATCCGTATTTTTGTCGGAATGGAGGTATTAAAAATCAGGGTTTTTGAGATATTTTGCGGGGGTTATAATTTTTAATCCGACCGTTGGATCGTGGTAATTTTTGGATATGTTATACATATATAAGTTGAGTATATGTCCACAAATTTTGAACCGTTAAAAATGAACGTATGATTTATTATGAATTTTACGAGATGACTGGTTCAGAAATTGTTGAATTTTCGGAGTTTATCATTTTGGTGGAAAATTCTAGAATTGGTGGGCCCCACTTGTGGTTGGTGAAGAAATGTGCTGAATTATATTTCAAATGTGGTGGGTGGGAATAGTAGCAGGTAAAGCCATCAGGTTGCAGGTCAAACCTACCAAAATTTTCCTATAAATAGAGGGCTAAGTTAGAATTGAAAATCACACCAGAAACATAAGCTTTCTCTCTTTCTCTCTCTATATTATGAAGCATATTTTGTGAGTATTTTAGATACTTGGTGAGTTGCTATTCATCAGTGCAAGTTTCCTTCAGCATCATATCCGATATCCAGTCAGAAGTACTGCTCTTTTGAGGTAAGGGATAGTAAGGGATTTTAAGGGTTGTTATGATTTTCAGTTTCGTAATTTTTCTGAACTTCAAAAATTCTGGAAAAATTTGAAATGATATTTTGATGAGTTTTCTTGATTGTGTCCAAAAATGGTGATTTTTGGATGTATAGATTGAGAGTTATGAATTTTATGAGAAAAGACTATTTTAAAAGTAACTGCTTATAATTCTTGTGGTTAACTCCAAAATTGATGAAATTTTTATTGGGAGTACATGTATATGATAGAAGTATACTCTGTAAATTTCAGAATTTTTAGACAAAAGTATAATTTTTGATAAATGTCTAAATATTCGGCTATTTTGGCCATATGAAAAATAGTAAATGACTTTTAAAAATTCTGAGAAAAATATATGTTCACTATGGGACTATATTATGCTAAATCCCAGAAAAGAAATATTTTTGGAACTGATTTGGTATTTTTCATGAAAATGGTCTAGTTATGAGTAAATGAATTAAATATGTTTTGTGAAGAAAGAAAATTGGAAAATAGGATTTTATGGCTTGAGAATCCTATATGAGGTATATGCAGATTTTTGATGAGGGTTTTGGTTATTGATGATGAAATTGTAAGAGTTGGCATTTTATGATGATTAAATGCATTAATTAGTAAAGTGTAAACAATTAAAATAAATTGTTTATAAATTTAAGTAATGTTATTCTTTCAATATCATTATACCGAAATATTGGTATGGATTTTATTGTAGAATTTCTATCTTTTGTGTCGGGGTTACTATTCATGAGTTACTATTCACGATTTACTATTCATGAGTTACGAATATTACTCTTGAGATTAAAACTATATGTTGATCATATTATTTTTATCATCATATATAACATTTTTATAACCCTGATGTTGAAATTCTCTTTCACTGGAGTGTAAAGATGGGTAGATTATTGGTATGATCATGACTAGGGTTCTCTTTGGCCTGTAGTGCAAAGTTGAATTGTGACTGGTATGATCATGACCATTGAATTTATAATTGAATATCTTAAGCTTAAGTGCAAAGGTGAATTGATCAACATGGTTATAATTATTGTTTATATAAATTTTGAAATGATTATATATTTCTTTGAGATATGAATATATTTGGCCTGTAGTGCAAATATGAATTGTTGATGAATATCTTTGGCATGTAGTGCAAAGATGAACTGTTGATGAATATCTTTGGCCTGTAGTGCAAAGATGGTTTGTTGATGAATATCTTTGGCCCGTAGTGCAAAGATGGTTTGTTGATGAATATCTTTGGCCCGTAGTGCAAAGATGGATTTGTTAGTATGATTATAAACAGGAATTGTGATTTGGTATAACCATGATCTTTGATGTTTCAGGTAAAGACAGGTGATGAAAATATTCTTCGTCCTGGGTGCGAAGAAAAATTTATAGTCACAATTATGATTATGAGTTATTCATATGATTGTGGAAAGGAACTGTTGAGTGATGTTACATGGATAAAATATTGTTGGTGGATTTTTAACATGGAGAAGATAATAGACTTTATAGTCTATTTGACTCTTCTAATGGATTGCTCGTTCCGCTGCAACTATGGTTGAAATTTTTATCATTTACCATATGTTCTAAATCTCTGATTTATTATTGATGAAGGCTATTGATAATTGAATTATCTTTAGTCATGATATTCTTTACTGAGCTAGTTGTGCTCACCCTTTTGCTTCACAATTCCTTTCAGGTAATAAGAGTGTAGCTGGGTCGAGCGGGGGTAACAAGGGAATAGAACGGTGGTCATCATTTAGTAGTTATATTTGGTGAAGAAAATAGGGTGAGGCGAACCCAACGTTGGAAGGGTGTTTTGTCACTATCATACAAGATGTCTAATGACATACAACCTCGTGTCATCATAAGACAGGGTTGTGCTCATCCACTTGCTGAGTATATCTATGGGCACTACCTATATAATCTTGGTGTTTGTTTGAAGTATAATTCTCAATTAGAGACAGTGGAGATAATGATAAGTCAAGAGAAGACTCACCATTGGGAAGAATATGATAGTAATCTTCTCGTTTTTCTTTGGGGTCTATTGGGTCAACCAAGGATAATTCTGTGGCCATATGATATCTATCATAACCTAGACGCGTGGCCTCCCATGTACGAAGGTTTCCTTGAGCACTTCCCAAAGATTCTAATTTCTAAAACAGTTTTTGACTATACCTTTATGTAAGGTGTCATTGTGAGGTGATGTCCACGGTTGGAACATGAGTCACATTTGGTATATATTTGTATCCAAACTCACAGCATATGTGTTGTTGTATTTTGCACGACAATTGTTGTAATAAAGTTGTAGTTGTTTTCTGTACCATGTATTTGGCGACTCAGAATAGGTTGGATGGAATGGACCTATTTTGGGGTCGTTACATTTGGTATCAGAGCTTAGGGATATGATCTCTGGCGGAGATCGGGGAATACAACTAGGAGGGGAGAGATGAGTAAATCCTTCGCTAGTGTGTCCTACCTAAGCTTATTTGTTGGTCTGTCATAATATTGGGATATTATGTGATATGTTAATTTGTTTAATTAACCCTTGTTTTATGGCAGTATTTGAGAATGGCAGCTGAGAATGCTAATAATGGAGTGAATGAGACCGTGGGGATACCTCTAATCACTAACCGTGATAATGTGATGTCAGACGAAGAAGGAATTAGAGATATCCATGTGGTGAGTGAAGAATTGATAGTTACACCCGAGATAGTCGCAGAGGTAACAGCTGAGACTGAGGAAGAAGAGGAAGAAGAAGTACCAGAGGAGAGTTTATTAGAGGTATTATATGATCAAAATGTAGAATTTCAAAATCGTATTCATGAGTTAGAAGAGCAGGCAGAAGAACGACAGGCGGTCGTGGAACAAAAGGATGCAACAATTCAAGCTTGTGTTACCCGATATGTGATGCTTGAACAGAAGCATTCTTTGGCAGAGTATAAGATGATAAAAATAGAATCTGAGCTGAGAGAAGAAAAAACTGAACGAGTGAGAATAAGTGATGCATGGGCAAAAGCCGCACGACACGTGGATATTGTGGAAAGAGATGTTCGATCTAAGAAGGCTAAAATAGATGATATGAATTTCTCTTTTTGGAAAGCAATTGGGAGAACCCAACATCGAGTTTTGAATTACCCTGTACATAGCGGTCAACCTGAATCCGATATGGATCGAAGATTGATGATTCAGATCATGAATGAGGAGTACGAAGAGGCAGTTGAGGGAGGAATATGTCCTATAGAAAGGTATATTCCAACGGTAATGATGACGCCAAATGCTACTCCAGACAAGTCAAAGCCGAGTAGTTCGAGGGATGGCGGTTGTCATGACTTTCCAACAAATGAGGAACCCAAATAAAGTTATCATGGGAGATGAGCAATGGAGAAATCATGATGATCTGAGAGATAGAATCTGAAATAGAAGCAAGGTATTCTCAACTCTTCGAAATACCAGGTACGTAAATTTCGGGGACGAAATTTCATAAGGAGGGGAGATTGTAAGACCCCGAATTTTATGAAATAAAAGTATTCAATTTTTCTTATAATTACTATTCAGTAAATGGTTAAATTGATAAAAGTTTAAAGTTATGAGTGAAATATGATTTTTTTTCAAAATAAGCAAGTGGTTATAAAATAATCATTGTTGTCGGGGAATATTCTTTCTGTCGGGGAATATTCGTACGACGGCGCAGCCATTTGTGGGCCCCATAACGAATAACTGTCGGGTGAAGGAAAACGACAAATTTGAGTTTTTACAAATAACGGCGTAGTTGTTACCGTTAACACTGTTGGAATACCCGGTGGTTAAAATACAGTAATACGCGTTATTGCACAGTAGCACACGGTATTGCATAGTATTTTTAAAATTATTGATTCTTACGTAAGAAGGCACTACTCAATAATTGTTACAGTAATTACTGTTCAATATTTTATTTTATTGATTCAATAATTGCTGCGTTGATATTTTATATTATTGTTGTTTCAATAATTGTTGCTGCACAGTATTTTCCTTTATCAGATCAATAATTCATATTATTTGAATAATATTATTAGATAACATTATTGGCAATGTCTAGAAAGTTCTGTCTAAGGAGAGGTTTGGTCATCTAATTGCGCGCCAGTAAGGAGAAATTCTTATTGGAAAGCCCCCTCTTTCCTGGGAACGGCCTGGTTGTCATAAATGTGATTCTGTAATATTATTTGTGAATAATTAATTATTGATTCATATGATAAGGAAATATTTATTTTATGTGGATATAAACGAGGGATATATTTTTGTGGTTAAAAATGAAGGAGTTAATGTTGAGATTTTTATCCGTATTTTTGTCGGAATGGAGGTATTAAAAATCAGGGTTTTTGAGATATTTTGCGGGGGTTATAATTTTTAATCCGACCGTTGGATCGTGGTAATTTTTGGATATGTTATACATATATAAGTTGAGTATATGTCCACAAATTTTGAACCGTTAAAAATGAACGTATGATTTATTATGAATTTTACGAGATGACTGGTTCAGAAATTGTTGAATTTTCGGAGTTTATCATTTTGGTGGAAAATTCTAGAATTGGTGGGCCCCACTTGTGGTTGGTGAAGAAATGTGCTGAATTATATTTCAAATGTGGTGGGTGGGAATAGTAGCAGGTAAAGCCATCAGGTTGCAGGTCAAACCTACCAAAATTTTCCTATAAATAGAGGGCTAAGTTAGAATTGAAAATCACACCAGAAACATAAGCTTTCTCTCTTTCTCTCTCTATATTATGAAGCATATTTTGTGAGATTTTAGATACTTGGTGAGTTGCTATTCATTAGTGCAAGTTTCCTTCAGCATCATATCCGATATCCAGTCAGAAGTACTGCTCTTTTGAGGTAAGGGATAGTAAGGGATTTTAAGGGTTGTTATGATTTTCAGTTTCGTAATTTTTCTGAACTTCAAAAATTCTGGAAAAATTTGAAATGATATTTTGATGAGTTTTCTTGATTGTGTCCAAAAATGGTGATTTTTGGATGTATAGATTGAGAGTTATGAATTTTATGAGAAAAGACTATTTTAAAAGTAACTGCTTATAATTCTTGTGGTTAACTCCAAAATTGATGAAATTTTTATTGGGAGTACATGTATATGATAGAAGTATACTCTGTAAATTTCAGAATTTTTAGATAATAGTATAATTTTTGATAAATGTCTAAATATTCGGCTATTTTGGCCATATGAAAAATAGTAAATGACTTTTAAAAATTCTGAGAAAAATATATGTTCACTATGGGACTATATTATGCTAAATCCCAGAAAAGAAATATTTTTGGAACTGATTTGGTATTTTTCATGAAAATGGTCTAGTTATGAGTAAATGAATTAAATATGTTTTGTGAAGAAAGAAAATTGGAAAATAGGATTTTATGGCTTGAGAATCCTATATGAGGTATATGCAGATTTTTGATGAGGGTTTTGGTTATTGATGATGAAATTGTAAGAGTTGGCATTTTATGATGATTAAATGCATTAATTAGTAAAGTGTAAACAATTAAAATAAATTGTTTATAAATTTAAGTAATGTTATTCTTTCAATATCATTATACCGAAATATTGGTATGGATTTTATTGTGGAATTTTTATCTTTTGTGTCGGGGTTACTATTCATGAGTTACTATTCACGATTTACTATTCATGAGTTACGAATATTACTCTTGAGATTAAAACTATATGTTGATCATATTATTTTTATCATCATATATAACATTTTTATAACCCTGATGTTGAAATTCTCTTTCACTGGAGTGTAAAGATGGGTAGATTATTGGTATGATCATGACTAGGGTTCTCTTTGGCCTGTAGTGCAAAGTTGAATTGTGACTGGTATGATCATGACCATTGAATTTATAATTGAATATCTTAAGCTTAAGTGCAAAGGTGAATTGATCAACATGGTTATAATTATTGTTTATATAAATTCTGAAATGATTATATATTTCTTTGAGATATGAATATATTTGGCCTGTAGTGCAAATATGAATTGTTGATGAATATCTTTGGCCTGTAGTGCAAAGATGAACTGTTGTTGAATATCTTTGGCCCGTAGTGCAAAGATGGTTTGTTGATGAATATCTTTGGCCCGTAGTGCAAAGATGGTTTGTTGATGAATATCTTTGGCCCGTAGTGCAAAGATGGATTTGTTAGTATGATTATAAACAGGAATTGTGATTTGGTATAACCATGATCTTTGATGTTTCAGGTAAAGACAGGTGATGAAAATATTCTTCGTCCTGGGTGCGAAGAAAAATTTATAGTCACAATTATGATTATGAGTTATTCATATGATTGTGGAAAGGAACTGTTGAGTGATGTTACATGGATAAAATATTGTTGGTGGATTTTTAACATGGAGAAGATAATAGACTTTATAGTCTATTTGACTCTTCTAATGGATTGCTCGTTCCGCTGCAACTATGGTTGAAAATTTTTATCATTTACCATATGTTCTAAATCTCTGATTTATTATTGATGAAGGCTATTGATAATTGAATTATCTTTAGTCATGATATTCTTTACTGAGCTAGTTGTGCTCACCCTTTTGCTTCACAATTCCTTTCAGGTAATAAGAGTGTAGCTGGGTCGAGCGGGGGTAACAAGGGAATAGAACGGTGGTCATCATTTAGTAGTTATATTTGGTGAAGAAAATAGGGTGAGGCGAACCCAACGTTGGAAGGGTGTTTTGTCACTATCATACAAGATGTCTAATGACATACAACCTCGTGTCATCATAAGACAGGGTTGTGCTCATCCACTTGCTGAGTATATCTATGGGCACTACCTATATAATCTTGGTGTTTGTTTGAAGTATAATTCTCAATTAGAGACAGTGGAGATAATGATAAGTCAAGAGAAGACTCACCATTGGGAAGAATATGATAGTAATCTTCTCGTTTTTCTTTGGGGTCTATTGGGTCAACCAAGGATAATTCTGTGGCCATATGATATCTATCATAACCTAGACGCGTGGCCTCCCATGTACGAAGGTTTCCTTGAGCACTTCCCAAAGATTCTAATTTCTAAAACAGTTTTTGACTATACCTTTATGTAAGATGTCATTGTGAGGTGATGTCCACGGTTGGAACATGAGTCACACTTGGTATATATTTGTATCCAAACTCACAGCATATGTGTTGTTGTATTTTGCACGACAATTGTTGTAATAAAGTTGTAGTTGTTTTCTGTACCATGTATTTGGCGACTCAGAATAGGTTGGATGGAATGGACCTATTTTGGGGTCGTTACAGGTACCCTCTTCTTTGGATTAGAGTAGGACTCCTAAATATGTTAGCTACCATATTTGGGTCCAACACAATCTCCTTGAGAAGTGCAAGTGGAATCCCTTTCCACCACTACATCCAGAGTTACCTTGTTGACGTAGGATTAGGGTTGACACCCTTAATCACGTAAACTCCTTGTCGCACCAACTCTGCATGTGAACTGCTCATACGAGCCCAAACCAATAGCCAAACCCAATAGGCCCGAACTCAAACTTTACGATGACCACGGGCCCCAGCCTATTGGGATCGGGTAACCGACCCCGATCTTACATCTCTGAACATACGAGCCCGACCTCCTATGACCCGACTCAAGCCTTCAGCCCAAAAGAGGGTCAGGACAACACTCCCGAACATTGCCCCCCAGTCTCTTGTTATAAGATATTTATGACACGAGACTTGAAAGGACATGAATTCTGATAGTCACGCCATAATGATGAGTTGTCTCGGGAACCCAAACGGTTTCTCCTCGGTCCGCGAGCTAGTACACGTTTTCTCATAACTGGGCCCACCTGCCATAAATAGCCGCCTTTGGAAGCCGTGCCAGACGGGCTATATAAGCCCCCCAACATTCAGCAACGTCACTTTTTCGAGCCTTTAATATTTTGAATCTCTGTCAAACTTTTCCGGCAAGAGCGATTTCCGGCGAGACACTCATTTTTCCAGATTTCTTCAGTCCGTGCCATTTATCCACTAAGCTCTTGTCTTGTACCTCTCTTCCCTTCAAACCACCATAAATGGCTGATTCCAGCGATCCTCGTCCCACACCAACCATAGCAGCCGGCACTCCCACTCTTATCTCCGGTGACCTTCTCCAAATCGAGCTGGAGGCTACTCCGGTCGAACTCTCCGTGGAGAACGCCGAAACCAGAATTCGCCAACTCTACGCTTCGAAAACCGACTACGCTGTCATCAACACCAAATCTTCCATCACCCACTCTCAACTGTCGGACATCCAAACTTTATTCAACATCCCCAAAGAATACAAGCTTCGGGTTCCCGAGGCCAGCGAGAGGATGTACCACCGACCCGAGGGCGAATGGGTAGCCGTCCATCTGTATGCCCTAAGGTACGGGGTTCGGTTCCCCCTCCACGAATTCATCTCTTCTTTCCTCTGCCTGGTAGGGATCGGATTCTCCCAGCTGGCTCCCAACTCCTATATCCAGCTGATCAGCTTCATCGCCCTCTGCCAAGAGGCTGGCATCACCCCCGGGCTAGATTTCTTCTTCGTCCTGTTCTCGGTGGGTCGGTCAAAGGAGCCCGGCCTTCGCCATCTGAACCGTGTTCCTGGACGGGACACCTTCGTGAAGACCCCATCCAGCAACAAGGGGTGACATTCACAATGGTTCTTCATGAGGGGAACCGATCTTAACCTTCTCCCCAACTGGGCCGGTCCCGAAGATGTCCCCATGAAGGTCAACAAATTTCCGAAGAGTCGTTCGGCAGCCTTCAAGAAGTTTTACGCCCTTCTGAGGCAGACTAATTGGGGTCTAGGAATCGTGTCCAACGAATCCTGGCTCTACGAACACGGCTGTAAGTTAATCTATCCGACCTTGTTTTCTTATTCACCCGATCTTTTGCTTCGATTTTCATAATGATCCTTTTATTTTATGTTGTAGTGACCATCTTCAAGCCAAACAATACTGAAGAGGCCCTGTCTCCACTGCCGATCCTTGTCGAGCCAATCCATCTCCCAGCCGCTGATGACTCTCCTTCAGACGAGGCTGTTCTAATTGCCGAAATGTCTGTCGGTTCGTCAACCGGCCCTCTTCCCGAACCTTCCAAGGCTGATGCTTCCACGAAAAGTGTGTTGCAGATGAAGGGGGCCGACAAGATGGCTTTATTAAAGAAGTCGAAGAAAAGACCTTCTGTTCGAGCTCCCCCCAAGGCCATCGTTGCGCCCCCGCCGAAGCCTGCTCTGAAATCAACTCCTCCACCTCCGATCATAGTGACGGTGGCCGAAGATTCGGAGGGTACCGAAGATCAGCTTCTGGAGCCCGCTTCGAAGAAGCCGCGGTTGGTCGAGGGGCCCTCCCATGCCGAGGAGGTCGTTGCCCCGATCAATGCTTCTTCCCCGAAGTCCAAGGCTAGCTCTTCCGGAGGATCCCCAACCACCTGCTGGCCGAAGAGCCCAGCTGACAAATTCCCTTTCCATTTTCTTGATCAATTCAAGCTTTCCGGTGATGATGAACGGTTCAAGAACTTTTCGTCAGAGGATTTTCTGGTTACCTATCTCTGAGCCCAGACTCAAGTATTTATCCTCATTTGTATATATGTCTTCATTCATTTTTTTTTTGCTGTCTGACCAATTCGCCTATGTATTTAGGCCAACGCCATCCTTGCTCGAGCTATCGCTCCCCTTGCCCGATCTACCAAGAGAGAGGTCCAGCTAAGAACCGACGTGGAGCTTCTCCAGGTCGAATTATCGGGTCGGGATTCGGAGCTGAAGAGGGAGCGGGATCTCCATGCGGATACCCGTAATAAAGTATCCCAGGCTAATCGCCGGATTGGCGAACTCGAAGAACAAAATTCCCTACTTCAACATGAGTTCGTCGGTCTCAACGATCATGCCAAAAAGCTGGTGCAGGATAAGGAACTTCTGGTCGAAGAGAATAGGACCTTGGTGGGAAACCTTCAGGTCATCGAAGGGAAGTTCGCGGGGGTTCACGCTCAGCTGAGTAACTTGATCCACGCGAACAACACTTTGATGGCCGAACAGGCCATCATCAAACAGGCTGCCATCAGGGAATACGAAGAATCGCCTGCCCTGACCGATAAGATTATGACCCAGTTTGCCGAGGGTGTTGAAGCTTATCGGGAGAAGGCCCGAGCGAAGCTTGTTGATGCTGGTTTGGACGCCTCGATCCTTGATTCTTCCGACGAGGAGTCCGAGGCCGAAGCCGATGCTGGTTCCCCTTAATTTTTTCTTGAATTTGTTCATACTTGTAATTTCCCTATTTTTTTTTAAAGTTTTGTAATTCAACCTGACCAGAGAGGCCGACGGTGTATGTACCCGAAACCTATCTGATCGGGAATTGTAAAACCTTTATAATATGAATGGAGACAAAAGATTTCTAAGTAGTTATCTCGATCAGTTTAACTTTATTTTTATCGCCCAGTTAGGTCATTTCTGACCGTCTGGTCCATTTTCGTCTAAAGTGTACTGTCTCGGATAGGTAACTTTTATCGATCAGTTATACTTGTGGCGTTTTATCAGCCAGTTAAGTTCTTTCGGACTGTCTGGTTGTTTTACGCTCGAAGCTTGTCTGATCGGACGTGTATCTTTGTCGATCAGTTACACTTGTGGCGTTTATCGATCAGTTAAGTTTTTTAGGACCGTCTGATCGTTTCACGCTCGAAGCTTATCTGATCGGTAAAGCAGTGCAAGATTAAAACGAAGTACAAATGTTTCTCTTGAGAGAAGTTTTCATTTCATTGATAAATCGCATAAATTACACCGTTATCAGGAAAGAACAGGCATGTATTTACTGGTAATATCTCCTAAGTCTTCCAGCATGCCATGTATTCTTTACTTCCGACCCATCCATTGCTCGAAGTCGGTAAGTCCCTGGCTTCGGCACTTCTAATATCTCATAAGGCCCCTCCCAGTTAGGCATTAACTTTCCTGTGTTCTGGGGGGTTGACGCCTCTGCCTCCCGAAGCACCAAATCTCCTATCTCGAACCTCCTCAACTTCACCTTCTGGTTGTAATGTCGGGCTGTCTTCTGCTGATAAATGGCCAACCTCAACACCGCGGCGTCACGAGCTTCATCTAGCAGATCCAGATTCATTTTCAAACCTTCATCGTTGTATAGTTCTTTGAACTGGCTGACCCGAAGGGTGGGTGACCCAATCTCTACCGGTATGAGTGCATCGGTCCCATAGGCCAGACGGAAGGGGGAGTCTCCAGTTGTTGTCCTTGGGGTCGTCCGGTATGCCCACAAAACGCTAAGCAGTTTCTCGGGCCACCGACCCTTCAGTTCATCCAATCTCCTTTTTATGCCGTTGAGTAGGGTTCGATTTGTCACTTCCACTTGACCGTTTGACTGAGGGTGGGCAACCGAGGTCTTCCGGTGTTGAATTCCCAATTCTTTCAGGAAGCTTTCAAATTTTGACCCTACGAACTGTCTACCGTTATCCGATACTACAGCCATCGGGATGCCGAACCGATAAACTATTCCTTCTTTCACAAATTTAAGACATTCCTGTTCGGTAATCTTCTGCAGTGGTTTGGCTTCGACCCACTTTGTCATGTAATCGATAGCCACTATTATAAAGCTGACTTGCCCTTTGGCCTTCGGCAGAGGTCCTAGGATGTCGATTCCCCATACTGCGAAGGGGATCGGGGATAAGACCGAGTAGAGTTCTTCGGGGGGTTGATGCGGGATGTTGTTGTTCAGTTGACACTTGGGACATTTCTTGACGAGTTCCTTGGCCTCTGTGTAAATGGTTGGCCAGTAATACCCCTGTCTTAGAATTTTATTCGCCAGTGACTTGGCGCCCATGTGATCTCCACAGATCCCTTCATGTACCTCCCGAAGTGCGTAGATTGCCTCTGACGGTGTTAAACATTTAAGTAAGGGAGAGCTGAAGGCCCTTCGATACAAATCTCCATCAATCAGTACAAAATTCGAACTTCGATGCTTGATCTTTCTTGCTAGGATGCGGTCTGATGGTAAGGTTCTGTCAGCCAGATATGAGTGCATCGGTCCCATAGGCCAGACGGAAGGGGGAGTCTCCAGTTGTTGTCCTTGGGGTCGTCCGGTATGCCCACAAAACGCTAAGCAGTTCCTCGGGCCACCGACCCTTCAGTTCATCCAATCTCCTTTTTATGCCGTTGAGTAGGGTTCGATTTGTCACTTCCACTTGACCGTTTGACTGAGGGTGGGCAACCGAGGTCTTCCGGTGTTGAATTCCCAATTCTTTCAGGAAGCTTTCAAATTTTGACCCCACGAACTGTCTACCGTTATCCGATACTACAGCCATCGGGATGCCGAACCGATAAACTATTCCTTCTTTCATAAATTTAAGACATTCCTGTTCGGTAATCTTCTGCAGTGGTTTGGCTTCGACCCACTTTGTCATGTAATCGATAGCCACTATTATAAAGCTGACTTGCCCTTTGGCCTTCGGCAGAGGTCCTAGGATGTCGATTCCCCATACTGCGAAGGGGATCGGGGATAAGACCGAGTAGAGTTCTTCGGGGGGTTGATGCGGGATGTTGTTGTTCAGTTGACACTTGGGACATTTCTTGACGAGTTCCTTGGCCTCTGTGTAAATGGTTGGCCAGTAATACCCCTGTCTTAGAATTTTATTCGCCAGTGACTTGGCGCCCATGTGATCTCCACAGATCCCTTCATGTACCTCCCGAAGTGCGTAGATTGCCTCTGACGGTGTTAAACATTTAAGTAAGGGAGAGCTGAAGGCCCTTCGATACAAATCTCCATCAATCAGTACAAAATTCGAACTTCGATGCTTGATCTTTCTTGCTAGGATGCGGTCTGATGGTAAGGTTCCGTCAGCCAGATATGAGTGCATCGGTCCCATAGGCCAGACGGAAGGGGGAGTCTCCAGTTGTTGTCCTTGGGGTCGTCCGGTATGCCCACAAAACGCTAAGCAGTTCCTCGGGCCACCGACCCTTCAGTTCATCCAATCTCCTTTTTATGCCGTTGAGTAGGGTTCGATTTGTCACTTCCACTTGACCGTTTGACTGAGGGTGGGCAACCGAGGTCTTCCGGTGTTGAATTCCCAATTCTTTCAGGAAGCTTTCAAATTTTGACCCCACGAACTGTCTACCGTTATCCGATACTACAGCCATCGGGATGCCGAACCGATAAACTATTCCTTCTTTCACAAATTTAAGACATTCCTGTTCGGTAATCTTCTGCAGTGGTTTGGCTTCGACCCACTTTGTCATGTAATCGATAGCCACTATTATAAAGCTGACTTGCCCTTTGGCCTTCGGCAGAGGTCCTAGGATGTCGATTCCCCATACTGCGAAGGGGATCGGGGATAAGACCGAGTAGAGTTCTTCGGGGGGTTGATGCGGGATGTTGTTGTTCAGTTGACACTTGGGACATTTCTTGACGAGTTCCTTGGCCTCTGTGTAAATGGTTGGCCAGTAATACCCCTGTCTTAGAATTTTATTCGCCAGTGACTTGGCGCCCATGTGATCTCCACAGATCCCTTCATGTACCTCCCGAAGTGCGTAGATTGCCTCTGACGGTGTTAAACATTTAAGTAAGGGAGAGCTGAAGGCCCTTCGATACAAATCTCCATCAATCAGTACAAAATTCGAACTTCGATGCTTGATCTTTCTTGCTAGGATGCGGTCTGATGGTAAGGTTCCGTCAGCTAGATATGAGTGCATCGGTCCCATAGGCCAGACGGAAGGGGGAGTCTCCAGTTGTTGTCCTTGGGGTCGTCCGGTATGCCCACAAAATGCTAAGCAGTTCCTCGGGCCACCGACCCTTCAGTTCATCCAATCTCCTTTTTATGCCGTTGAGTAGGGTTCGATTTGTCACTTCCACTTGACCGTTTGACTGAGGGTGGGCAACCGAGGTCTTCCGGTGTTGAATTCCCAATTCTTTCAGGAAGCTTTCAAATTTTGACCCCACGAACTGTCTACCGTTATCCGATACTACAGCCATCGGGATGCCGAACCGATAAACTATTCCTTCTTTCACAAATTTAAGACATTCCTGTTCGGTAATCTTCTGCAGTGGTTTGGCTTCGACCCACTTTGTCATGTAATCGATAGCCACTATTATAAAGCTGACTTGCCCTTTGGCCTTCGGCAGAGGTCCTAGGATGTCGATTCCCCATACTGCGAAGGGGATCGGGGATAAGACCGAGTAGAGTTCTTCGGGGGGTTGATGCGGGATGTTGTTGTTCAGTTGACACTTGGGACATTTCTTGACGAGTTCCTTGGCCTCTGTGTAAATGGTTGGCCAGTAATACCCCTGTCTTAGAATTTTATTCGCCAGTGACTTGGCGCCCATGTGATCTCCACAGATCCCTTCATGTACCTCCCGAAGTGCGTAGATTGCCTCTGACGGTGTTAAACATTTAAGTAAGGGAGAGCTGAAGGCCCTTCGATACAAATCTCCATCAATCAGTACAAAATTCGAACTTCGATGCTTGATCTTTCTTGCTAGGATGCGGTCTGATGGTAAGGTTCCGTCAGCCAGATAATAGATGTAGGGCATAAGCCAACAGTCTAGCCGATCAACACATAATGTCTCCTCTTTTGAGACACTAGGCTGCTCCAATGTCTCTAGATATACCGAACCGTTGAAGGAGTTGGCATCGGTTGTCGCCAGTCTGGCCAGGGCATCTGCTATTGTATTGTCGGATCGGTCAATTCCCTGACAGCTGACCGTGTGGAAGTATGTCAGTTTATTCTTTGTCTCGGCTAAGTACTTCGTCATTCTCGCCCCCCGAGCCGCATACTCTCCCGATATCTGTTTGACGACCAGCTGCGAGTCACTGTAGATGACCAAGTTTTGTACTTCTAGGCTTCGGGCCAATTTTAACCCGGCTAGAATGGCCTCATATTCTGCTTCGTTGTTGGTCGCTCTGAACTTAAATCGAATAGCTTGTTGGACCTTGAATCCTTCGGGGCTCGTCAGTATGACCCCTGCACCACTGATGTCTGACGTTGACGAGCCATCGACATATAGTGTCCATGAAGTCTTTATGGGTTGTGTTTCGGCCACCGATCCCACATCTGGCTCCGAAAACAAACATTCCACGACGAAGTCTGCTAGCGCCTGCCCTTTGATTGCCGTTCGGGGATGATACTCTATCGCGAACTGTGTTAGCTCCATTGCCCATGCCGCCAGTCTTCCAGAAACCTCAGGTCGGTGTAGAATTTTCTTCAACGGCTGATCGGTGTATACCACCACCACCCGACCCTGGAAATAATGCCGAAGTTTTCTGCTTGCAATGATTAAGGCATAGGCGAATTTTTCCAGGTTCGGGTATCGGAGTTCTGCGTCCCGAAGTACGTGGCTGACGTAGTACACGGGGAACTGATTTCCCCCTTTGTCTCGAACCAATGCTGCTCCCACTGCCATCGAACTCGCCGCCAGATAAAGATATAGGGGTTCTGAAGGGATTGGTTTCATCAGCAGAGGTGCCGAAGAAAGATATCGTTTGATTCCTTGGAACGCGTCCTCGCATTCTGAGGTCCACTGGAAGCTTTTCTCGTTCTTGGGTCCTTTCAAGGTGTCAAAAAATGGAAGGCACCTCTCAGCTGATTTAGAGACGAACCTTCGTAGGGCCGCTATCTGACCCGTTAGTCTCTGCACATCCTTGTATGACTTTGGTGATTTCATATCCAGGACTGCCTGGATTTTCTCTGGGTTTGCTTCGATTCCCCTTTTGCTGACCAAGTATCCTAGAAATTTACCCGATCCCAGTCCAAAAGTGCATTTGGTCGGGTTTAGCCTTAGCTTGCGTTTTCGGACCGTCTCGAAACAGTCCTCCAGATCTTCAAGATGTTCACGGACTGACATGCTTTTAACGATCATGTCGTCTACGTAGACCTCCATGCTCCTCCCCAATTGTTTCGTGAACACCAGGTTCATCATTCGTTGATAAGTTGCCCCGGCATTTAATAGCCCGAAGGTCATTTTCCTGTATGCGTATATCGCCCGATGTGTGATAAAACTTGTCTTCGGGATGTCTTCCTTGTTCATCGAAATCTGGTGGTACCCAGAGAATGCATCCATAAAACTCAACATACCGTATCCCGACGTGGCGTCGATCAGTTGATCTATGTTGGGCAAAGGGTAGAAATCCTTCGGACACGCCCTGTTTAGATCCGTGTAATCAATACACAACCTCCATTTCCCATTTTGCTTCTGGACCAATACCACGTTGGCCAACCACTCTGGGTAATCAATCTCGAAGATGAATTCGGCCTCCAGGAGCTTGGCGATCTCTTCGTCGATGATTTTTTGCCTTTCTGGGGCGAAAATCCTCCGCTTCTGTATGACCGGTTTCTTGTCCGGGTCCACGTGCAGCCGGTGTAGAGCCACTGATTCACTTACCCCCGGCATGTCGCTGGGTTCCCATGCAAAGATATCGGCATAGACTCGGAGTAATTCTATCAGCCCGGTCCGGAAGGGTTCTGATAACCCCGACCCAATCTTAATTATTTTGTCTTCCTGCCCAGGTACCAATTCTACATCATCAGTTTCTTCGGCCGGAAGAGCAAGTGGCTCTGTGCTTCCCTCCGTGAATGGTTCGATCTCAATGGCCATTGTCTGTTTTTGTTTGCAGACCCCGACCCCTGAAGAAATCAAGCTGTTTCGGTAACACCTTCGGGCTATATCTAGGTCACCTTTTACCTCCCCGATCCCGTTCGGTGTTGGAAACTTGATTTTAAAATGGGGTATCGATGTTACTGCTTGCAGGGCTGCCAAGGTAGGCCTTCCGAGGATCGCGTTGTATGCCGAGTCTATTTGGACGACAAAAAATTTCACCACTATTTCGACTTGATTAGGTGTCGTACCAAATTTGACTGGCATCTCGATGGTGCCCAACACAAGCACCGGATCTCCACTAAATCCGTACAAGGGACCTTCCCCTCCCAAATCCATCTTCTTTCCTTGCAGGTCTAACCTATGATAGGCGTGGGAATACAGGATGTCGACCGAAGACCCGTTATCTATCATCATTCTTTTCATATCCACTATCCCGACCTGAGCCGTTATTACCAAAGCACCATCGTGGGGCTCAATGAGATCTGTCGGGTAATCTTCGTCCGTAAATGAGATAGACGTTCCCGGATATGCCCGATCCTTTCTAGGGGTTGACCCCGAAACAGATAGCACTGCTTCCAGAGTCCCACTTCTTTTTCTTCCCGATACCCGTCTAACGGAACCCCCTGAAATGACATCAACTACACCTCGGGCTGGGGGGTTCTGCGGCGTCTGGGTATCCGGGATCTGATCTGCGGTCTCCTCTCTGGGCACCTCGGCATTTCCCCGGCCTGCCACGTATTGTAACAGTTGTCCGTTTTGGACATTTTTCTCGATCATATCCATCAGATTAACGCATGCTTCGGTCGAGTGTCCGGTACTCTGATGGTATTCACAATACTTATCCCGACCACGCTTTCCGGGCTTAGTTCGCCTGGGGCATGGCTCGTAGAATGGTTGGTTTTTCATTTCCTGCAAGATTTTCGACCGATCGGCGGTGAGGGGAGTATAGACCTTGCTGACGTTACGGTTGGGTAGTGGAGGCCGGTTGCTACCTGAACCTCCCCCGTTGAAGTTTTTCTTTTCCGTTCGGTCTGATTTCCACTGGTTATTGTCCGAACGTTGGTAGGTAGGTTTTTCCCGATCTTTCGATTTCTCGTAAGGTTGTTGGTGTGGTTTGAAATTTCCCAAAGCTTCTTCTATAGCGATGAACCCTTCTGCCCGATGAAAGGCCTCGGTCAAGTCTGCCGGAGGGTTAATCACCAAATCCTTTACCAGCTTCTTAGATCTCCCGATGTCTAAGCCGGTCGTAAAAAATCCCAGTGCTTGTGGGGAATTCAGCTCCGCTACAGATCCCACTGCCTCTCTAAATCGTTTGACGAACTGACTTAGGGTCTCGTCTGATTTCTGTCGTACCTGCATGAGGGACGCCGTGATCTTCCCTCGTCTTCGGTTGCTGCCGAACCGAGCATGGAATTTTTCACGAAGATCGTTCCATGACCCGATTGATCCTGTTGCCTATCTTTTTAATAGCACTTTAACACGCAAGTATACGCGTTCAATTGTAATATTCAGCAAGCAAGGATATCGTTCCCACGAGGAAATAGACTAATATTTATCAATTACTAATTTCAATGCGATTAATCCTATTTTAAACTACAAAATATTGTTTATGATTTAAAAATTAAACTTAACAAAACTAATAATTAAAATAAGAATTTCACAAGAATAACTGCAGATTTAACAGATTAAGATTACAACTTCCCTTAGTATTTCATTTAAACCAATTTACTACCCATTTAAATCAATTAATTAATATGAATCATTATCCAAGAATGTTTTATAGAATTCACGCATTTTTTCCAAAACACGTGAACAAATCCTCCTAACTCCAATCCTTAAGACACAGAATTACAAGGAACACCCCAGTTAATCAACTCACTATATTCCTATGTGAATCAAGTTAATTAGGGTTTAACGCACAAATTCTTTCAATGGATACAAAAGACACATAGGTATATTCCTATCCTACATGCTAATCATATTAACCCCAATCAGATTATATGAACAGATGTTATCATATCCAGATCTCAATCTATACTCCATCTTCCAATTTTATATAGATTATCACAGTAATTGTTGGCCAAACAATTAATCAATAAGCAAAAGATATAATAAATAATTCAATAAAAACCAACTTTCATTCAATGGGAAGATTTAATTTAAACTACATACCAAGTTCCGTTGCAATCTTAATAAAAATTTAGTTCATAATAATAATAAAGAAAAACATCATCCAGATGAATAATCTAAACATCCCAGATAATTACAAAAGTTAAAACTAGAGAAGAAAAGAAGAAACTCTGAATTTGCTCCAATAATCTCCCTTTAATCTTCAACCCTTGCAATTCTCCTTCGTGTTTTCCTTTGTTGTTCTCTCTGTAAATCTCTTGAGAAATTAAGTTGTACGTCTTTTCTAAAATCTTCTCCTATTTGTATTGGTCTCCACCCTCTTTTAGATTCCTTTTTGGCTTCAAAAACCCATTTAGCAGTAGAAAAATCCTTCTTCAGCCGCACATGAGCGCCTAGGCGCTCAACATAGGCCATTTCCAAGCGCCTAGGCGCTTGACCAGGACCACATAATTACAAAAATGCCACTCAGCTTTAATTTTAATGAATTTTGACCTTTTTCTTCTCCCAAATGACCAATTTATCCCTCCATCTCCAACCTACAAGAAATAAACACAAAACACATAAAAAGATACTAAAAAATAATTAAAGATAGCAATAATTAAGTTTATTAATATCGGATTCGTAGGTATAAAATCTACTCATCAAATACCCCCAAACTTAACCAATTGCTTGTCCCCAAGCAACAAAACACAATGCAATAACTAAATATGCAATGCAAATGCAAATGCAAATGCAGCTATCTACATGCCTAAAATTCCAGCTGCCAAACAGAACAAAATCTATTCATCACGCCTCAGAGAAATCACAATAAACATGCTAGTACATTATACCAAGACAGATCAATAATTTCCTAGTCAATCATCAAATCTTACCCTGTCATTACTGATATAGTGCGTGTGTGTTCAACAACAATGCAAACTAATATAAGGTTAAATACAACACATACTAGATCTCTTTAAAGGCATCATACAGTATAAACTCACAAAATTCACGAACAAGCTAGATCCAACTAAAGTCAAACATCCACCAAATTCAAGAGTCCAATCCGGGATACTTATGCTTTACTTTTCATTACGGGGGCTTCTTTTTTTTTTTTTTTTCTTTTCCCGTTTTATTGTTTTTTTTTTTTAACCATGACTGTGCAATGTCTCATTCCATTAGGCTAACAGTGTCACCCCTTAGCGAGCTTTCGACCAACGACTCCCAGACCATATAAGACCTTAGGGCGCTAGGTTTTAAGATACCCCTTCGGGCGTACTTACTCAAGTAACAAAGGCCCCGAAACAAAACTAGCCACGGTAATTTTTTTTTTTTTTTTTTTTTCAATGCTTATATATCCCAAATTTTCCCCCCAAACTTAAGTTTTTATCGAAATTTAGCCATCTCCGCCTATTCATGTCTTCCATTCCTTCACATTAGTATTATCCTTAAGAAATTCATTATGTATCACTTTAAACTTAATCAGTCAACATAGCTGTTTTTACTGTGCTATCCTTATTATATCAGTTTCAAACAGGAAAAGATTCAAATCATGACAAGAATTCACATCAAAGTCTTAACAGTCAATACTATACTTGTCTACTCAATTCCAATCTCATCATTGGCCAAAACAGACTTAAACTATCTAACAGCTGGAAACATACAACTACCTGAATTTTTCTCTCTTTTTTTTTTTTCAAAAATATTCGAATGAAAACTAATGAAAAACTATAAAATGAATACTAAATGAATGCAACTGGAGCTGGAAGAAAGCACCCCCAAACTTAACATATGCAATGTCCTCATTGTATATAAAAAAACATAAGAAATTAGGCACTGAGGACTTCCCTGAAAGATCGACGCTCTATTCCTCGTCAGTATCCTCTTCTTCTTCTTCATCAACCTCATCCTCAGGGGGTAAATCAGCCGGGGGATATGCAGACAAGGGTGGAAATTGGTAGGGAGCGCCTGCTGGATTCATGCGGTCGAACATCTCTAGAAATGCTGCGCTACAATTCTGATACATTTCTGATCGTCGCTGAGCCAAGCTATCCTGATTTCTTTCCACTCGGGTCAATCCATACTGAACTCGATTAGCCACCATCTCAATCCTTCGAGTTTGATTTCTTAATTCTTGACGAATGTCTTCAAAAAAATTTTGTGGTGGCCCAGAACTTCCAGCAGCAGTAGTAGGATTGTCATGTGACTGTTGATTAGGCTCGTCTGCAGGCTCGGGAGGCACAATAATGAAACCTAACCCTCTCGGGTGTGGTATTCCCCCTCCCCATACCTTGTACTTTTTTATCACTGAGTGGTCAATTGCGGCTAAAGGAGGTTGTGTAGCTTCTTCAGCATCCCATTTTACTCCAGCTTGTCGACATAGACCAGTAATCAAAGATGGATGAGGTAGTCCACCTGAGGTCCCTCCTTTAATTGCTCTGTCAATTGAATCATGTATAACCTGACCTACATCTATAGATTTTCCTTGTGCAATACAGAAAAGCAATGCTGCCCGTCGATTTATAACATCACTTGTATGTCTACACGGCATCAACTTGGCACAAATAAAGGCATGCCATGCTTTCCCGTAATTACTTAGTACGGATGTAGGGAACAAAACAGCTTCTTGTTGATCTGTTAATTTCCATTGTGTTCCAGGTACACACAAGGCTTGAATGACTTCACTGTAGTCCAACTCGTGATCTAAATATTGAATGAAGCCATTATTGGGTATTGTGTTTAAGCCGTAGTAAGCATTTATTGACCCGAAACTGACTTCCACTGATTTTCCGCGAACCCAAATCATGTTACCAATATGATCTTTTGCATTGGCGTAGAATTCCTTAACAATTTTAACAACCGATGAATCTGGTTGGGCTGTAAAGTTCGCCCATCTTCTACCACCAATCATTTGCAGTAACTCCCCATCTTCTACCTCTGGACATAATCCACGCTCAGGAATTAGCGTTTTACTAGAGAGTGAATTATAATATTTGTCGGACGCACTAGCACTTGTAAATCTCTTTTTGTCATACTTAGTCGATGTGCCCGAAGTCTCGCCTCTTTGCCTTTTAGTAGCCATGAGTCGTGTGTGTGAATTGCTTACCCAATAGAAGATGTTCAGAGGCTTAGTATGGGTCAATCCTCTTTATGACAATATATCAAACACTTGGTGTGCACAAATTTTGAATACTATTGGTAGGCACTCCCCCAAACTTAATTTTCACCAAATTTGTCAATAACTAAGCACACTAGTCTTCCAATGCACTACAAGCAACAATTAACAGTACCCAAACCCACTTGAGCCAACACAATGAAAGAACTAATTTCAACTTCCTACCTTGGCTACTCTCCAAGCAAATCCAAATAATTTGTAATAAAACTTTGTGCACTTACTTGGTTATCGCCATAATTGATGTTCCAAGCAAAGTTGTAGGAGTTTGAACACTTACGTCAGCGAGATGAGGTTAGCATGTGAGTTGGTGCCCGGATTGGTGATGAAGGATGACCATATGGAGATTAATTGCCTTTGAGTTTGGGTAGGAGATTGAGTATTTGGTTATCCTTAGTCAAGAAGAAGATTATTATCGTGGCTAGATTAGAGGAGGGATGGGAGTTGAGTGAGTTTGAGTTGGAGTGGGAGAGCAAGAGAGTTGTAGAAGTTGTGCCCGATTAGGGCTTTAATATTTTTTTTTTCTTCGCTGCAGTAGGAGCGCCTAGGCGCTTGGGATTACACTGGTTGGACCGCCTAGGCGGTTGGCTGCAGAATGGTTTGAACGCATGTAGCGCCTAGGCGCTTGGTTTGTACTGGGCTTGGGCGCCTAGGCGCTTGGGGCGGCATCTCAGCTACTGTATTGAGGCGCCTAGGCGCTTGTTTTGTACTGGGCTTGGGCGCCTAGGCGGTTGGGAATGTCTTGGGGAACTGTTTGCTTCTTTGTGCTCCCAACCTGCATACCACAGCTTAAATTAAGACTTATTCTAAAACCATAACTAAGATAAACTACATAATTAACTAAACTAACATACTAAGAAAGAAAAACACAAACAAGATACCCTACACCACTAAGCAATTCAATAACACAAAAAAATGAAGGACATGATTAGAAATCTGAGAATTTGACAAATGAATATTCTTCTATTGAGCTCATAAGTGCTTGGCTTCCAGGGGGCGCTGCCCCCTTGCAACCCCCGCCAGCTCACCGGCGAGCTGGGCAGCCGCTCGCTCACCAGGGAGCGAGACGCCCGACTGGGTAGTCGTAGTGGCCATTAGTCGAACCCGCCAAATATGAAATCTTGTTTCCTATCCTGAAATCAATTAAATATCGTGTTAGAGAACATAAGGGGTGTAACAAACCCTAAACTATAAAAGTTTAACCAGTAACGCAAATAAAAAAATAATAAAAAAATAATAAAAATAAAATAAAAATAAAAAAAATATAACAATAAAAGTTCCTGGGTTGCCTCCCAGTTAGCGCTTGGTTTATAGTCTTCAGCCTGACTTTCTTCTCTGTTCTAATCAGCAAGGTTGACCGATGTCTTTTCACGATTAACACAACCCCCATAGTAGTGCTTCAATCTCTGACCGTTGACTTTGAAATTACGTTTGGAATCCGGGTCTTCCACCTCCACAGCTCCGTGAGGATAAACTTTTGTAATGATAAATGGCCCTGACCAACGGGATTTCAACTTTCCTGGAAATAGTTTAAGCCTTGAATTGTATAATAGCACTGCTTGCCCTGCTTCGAACTTTCTTTCCAGAATTTTTGCATCATGCCACCTCTTAATCTTTTCTTTATATAACTTCGCGTTCTCGTATGATTGGAGTCTGAATTCATCCATTTGGTTCAATTGTAAGAGGCGCTTCTCTCCCGCAGCAGACATATCCAAGTTTAACTTCCGGATTGCCCAATAAGCATTGTGTTCTAGTTCAACCGGAAGATGGCATGCCTTCCCATATACTAACCTGTACGGAGACATCCCTATCGGAGTTTTGAATGCTGTACGGTATGCCCATAAAGCATCATCTAACTTACTAGCCCAATCTTTCCGACTAGGGTTCACTATCTTCTCAAGGATTCGTTTTACTTCTCGGTTTGATACCTCGGCTTGACCACTTGTTTGTGGATGGTAAGCAGTAGCTATCCTATGAGTGACTCCGTACTTAGCGAGAATAGCTGAGAACTGCTTATTACAAAAGTGCGTGCCTTCATCACTAATGATTGCACGAGGAGTGCCGAATCTAGAGAAAATATTCTTTCGAATGAACTTAACCACAACCTTAGCATCATTGGTGGGCGATGCTATAGCTTCTACCCACTTTGAAACATAATCCACCGCTAAAAGTATATAGGAGTTGCTAAAAGATGACGGAAATGGTCCCATGAAGTCGATGCCCCAAACATCAAACAATTCGACTTCTAAGATCATGTTTAGTGGCATCTCTTGTCGCTTTGATATATTACCAACTCTTTGGCATCTGTCACATTTCAATGAAAACACACGGGCATCCTTAAAGAGTGTTGGCCAGAAGAATCCACATTGAAGTACCTTAGCGGCCGTTCTTTCTCCCGCAAAATGTCCACCATAGGCAGATGCATGACATTGGTGTAGAATATTCTCTATTTCAATTTCCGGGACGCACCTTCTTATTACTTGATCTCAAAACTATTTAAATAAAAACGGCTCATCCCATAAATACTGTTTCACATCATGGAGAAATTTCTTCTTCTGTTGACTTGTCAAATCTGGTGGAAACACCTTACTCACAATGAAATTTACATAATCTGCATACCATGGTATATCCATCCTTACCGCATACAGTTGTTCATCCGGGAAAAATTCATTGACCACTGTTGTGTCATCTTTCTTTAGTTCTGCATTTTCTAATCGTGATAAATGATCAGCAACCTGATTTTCTGTTCCTTTTCGGTCCCTAATCTCCAAGTCGAACTCTTGTAGCAATAATACCCATCTAATTAATCTCGGCTTTGCATCTTTCTTTGTTATTAAGTACTTAATTGCTGAATGATCTGTAAACACGATCACTTTTGTCCCAATCAAATATGAGCGAAATTTATCAAATGCATAAACAACTGCTAATAGCTCTTTCTCGGTAGTGGTATAATTTAGCTGGGCATCCGTTAGCGTCTTACTAGCATAGTATATAGCGTGGAAAATTTTATCTTTTCGTTGGCCAAGAACTGCACCAATTGCAAAGTCGCTAGCATCACACATTAATTCGAACGGGATACCCCAATCTGGCGCTATGATTACAGGTGTGGTGACTAGTTTCTTCTTCAACACATCAAAAGCTTCAAGGCATGCTTGATCAAAGTTGAATGGGACATCCTTCTCCAAAAGATTACAAAGTGGTTTCGTGATTTTGGAGAAGTCTTTTATAAATCTTCTATAAAAACCAGCGTGTCCCAAAAAACTTCGAATACCCTTTACTGAAACTGGTGGCGGTAGGTTCTCAATGGTTTCGATCTTAGCTCTATCAACCTCAATTCCTTTTGATGACACTCGGTGACCCAAGATTATCCCCTCTTGCACCATAAAATGACATTTCTCCCAATTTAAAACCAAATTCGTTTCCATACACCGTTTAAGCACAAGAGTGAGATTTTCCAAACAATAATCAAACGAATCCCCAAAAACTGAGAAATCATCCATAAATACCTCAAGATTTTGTTCGACCATATCGGAGAAAATAGCCATCATACACCGTTGAAATGTCGCCGGCGCGTTACATAATCCAAAAGACATTCTGCGAAAAGCAAAAGTACCATATGGGCATGTGAATGTCGTCTTCTCCTGATCCTCGGGTGCAATGGCAATTTGGTTATAACCTGAGTATCCATCCAAAAGACAATAATACTCATGTCCTGCAAGCCTGTCCAACATCTGATCTATGAATGGTAGAGGAAAATGGTCCTTACGAGTGGCCTTATTTAACTTTCTATAATCCATACACACCCGCCAACCCGTAACTGTTCGAGTAGGGATCAATTCATTATGTTCATTTGTAACTACTGTCATTCCCCCTTTCTTTGGCACACATTGGACTGGACTTACCCATGAGCTATCTGAGATAGGGTAGATAATTCCCGCGTCCAACCATTTAATGATTTCCTTTTTGACAACTTCCTTCATGATGGGATTGAGTCTTCGTTGTTGTTCAATAGTTGGTTTCGCTTCATCATCCAATAAAATCTTATGCATGCAAATTGATGGGCTTATCCCCTTGATATCCGCAAGAGTCCATCCAAGAGCAGTCTTGTATTGCCGAAGTACCCTTAGTAGCTTTTCTTCTTGAACCTTATCAAGTGATGCAGAAATAATAACTGGAAAGGTAGAAGAAGAACCAAGGTAGGCATACCGTAGATGGTTAGGCAATGGCTTAAGTTCCAAGCTGGGCGGTTCTTCTAAGGATGATTTCACCTTTTCATCCGGTTTTCCCCAATAATCCAGAGGTTCAAATTTTTGCAAGCATCGTGTGAACTTCGGAGCTGAATCTAGCATTTGAACCCATTCTAGCACAGTTAAATCATCAGATAAATTTTCACTTACCAATGCAGTTTTAAGAGGGTCTTCATTCACAGACACACTAAATACCTCCCTTGTCACTCCTTCAATCAGATCAACTTTAAAGCACTCTTCCTCTCCCTTCGGGAATTTCATAGCCTTGAAAACATTAAAAGTTACTTCTTCATCTTGGACTCTCATCGTTAACTCTCCCTTTTGTACATCAATTAATGTCCTTCCAGTGGCTAAAAATGGTCTTCCAAGGATAATGGGTATGTCTTTATCCTCTTCATAGTCCAACACAATGAAGTCAGCTGGGAATATGAATTTGTCCACCTTCACTAATATGTCTTCCACAATGCCCCTAGGGTATGTCACTGATCTATCTGCGAGCTGTAAAGAGATATTTGTTGGCTTTGGTGCTGGTAATCCCAACTGAGTGTAGATTGAAAGCGGCATCAAGTTAATACTCGCACCCAAATCGCACAAACATCTATTAAAGAACTGGGGTCCAATCGTGCACGGTACGGTGAAGCTACCCGGATCCTTCAACTTCGGTGGTAACTTTCTTTGCAGAATTGCGCTACATTCTTCTGTCAGCGCTACAGTTTCGAACCCCCTAGCTTCCTCTTTCTTGCTAAAATATCTTTCATGAATTTCGCATAGCTAGGCATTTGTTCTAAAGCATCTACAAATGGAATATTGATTTGCAGCTTTTTGAACACTTCTAAAAATTTTGAAAACTGTCTCTCTAATTTCTGCTTTTGCAATCTTTGAGGAAATGGCACAGGTGGTACAACTGTTGTTTGCTTATCTTCTTGTTGTTTTTGCACAACGTTTTCCCCAGATTTACTTTCCGAATTTCCACTCTCTTTTTCGTCATTCTCAGCAGAAATTATTTTCTTTTGTCCGTCTAAATTTGTAGTCAACTCCTTCCCACTTCTGAGTGTAACTGCCTTACAATGTTCATTTCCATCATTCCTTGGATTTTTTTCCGTATCACTAGGTAAAGAACCGGGAGTTCTAGTATTCAAAGCACTAGCTATCTGCCCCATTTGGTTCTCAAGATTCTTTATTGCAGCTGATTGGTTTTTCGTTGTGGCTTCAAACTGAGTTGCCAATCTTGCCAATAATTCTTCCATTTGTGATAGCTTGTCAGGTTGATAAGGCTGTGGGTGTTGTTGAGATTGTTGATGTGGCTGAAATCCAGGTGGATATGATTGCCTTGGAGCTTGTGCTTGAGCATGTGACTGATTACTACTCCAAGAAAAATTTGAGTTGTTTCTCACTCCTGGATTGTAACTGTTTGGATAACTGCCCTGCTGCCTATTATAACTGGAAACGAACTGGACTGATTCAGGATTTATTGCACATTGATCACTTGAGTGGCTACCCGCACATATTTCACAAATTGTTTCCATTTTCTGAACTGGTTGTACCCCAAGTGCATCTATCTTCTTTGTAAGAGCAGAAATCTGAGCTGTCACTTGAGCTGATAATGCTGTCATCGCATCCACTTCATAAACCCCTACTGTCCTTGGCTGAGTCGTTCTTGCTGTAGGCCACTGATAATTATTAGCTGCCATGGTTTCAAGCAACTGATACCCCTCATCACAATTCTTGGCCATAATAGCTCCTCCCGCTGCAGCATCTATACTCGATCTCACTGTGCTGAATAAACCGTTATAAAAAGTTTGCACCTGAAGCCATTTAGGAATCCCATGGTGTGGACATTTTCGCAATGAGTCTTTAAATCTCTCCCATGCTTCATATAGTGATTCTGAATCGTGCTGAACGAAAGAGAAGATATCGTTCCGTAACTTTGCTGTTTTTTGCAGGTGGGAAAAACTTTGCAAGAAATTTCTGAGCTAGGTCGTTCCATGTAGTAATCGAGCCTGGTGGTAGTGAATGGAGCCAACTCTTAGCCTTATCTCTGAGAGTAAATGGAAACAGCCTTAGCCTTATTGCATCCTCTGACACATTATTGTACTTGAAAGTATCGCAGATTTCTATAAAGCTGACTATGTGATCGTTCGGATCATCATTCGGTAACCCTCCAAACTGACATGAATTTTGAATCATCTGTATTGTCCCCGGTTTTATCTCAAAACTTGTAGCAGTAATGGCAGGCCTCGTAATACTTGACTGAATTTCAGTAACCCGCGGCGCAGCATAATCCCGCAGTGCTTTTTGCTCTTCTTCAGCCATAGTATCTTTCTTTTCAAGTGCCTCTTTGGTTTCTTTAACCCACTGACGCAACTGTTGAAACCTTTTTTCGATGTCGTCCTCGTAAGGCAATAAATCTGGCTTCTTCGATCGCGTTTGCATACACTAGTCAAGAGCACCTGAATAGAATAGAAAAGAGAAAAACGTTTAAATTAAGATTAATTCTATCAAAATCAATAATGACAAAAATTTTAAACTAATTTCCCCGGCAGCGGCGCCAAAAACTTGTTGCCTATCTTTTTAATAGCACTTTAACACGCAAGTATACGCGTTCAATTGTAATATTCAGCAAGCAAGGATATCATTCCCACGAGGAAATAGACTAATATTTATCAATTACTAATTTCAATGCGATTAATCCTATTTTAAACTACAAAATATTGTTTATGATTTAAAAATTAAACTTAACAAAACTAATAATTAAAATAAGAATTTCACAAGAATAACTGCAGATTTAATAGATTAAGATTACAACTTCCCTTAGTATTTCATTTAAACCAATTTACTTCCCATTTAAATCAATTAATTAATATGAATCATTATCCAAGAATGTTTTATAGAATTCACGCATTTTTTCCAAAACACGTGAACAAATCCTCCTAACTCCAATCCTTAAGACACAGAATTACAAGGAACACCCCAGTTAATCAACTCACTATATTCCTATGTGAATCAAGTTAATTAGGGTTTAACGCACAAATTCTTTCAATGGATACAAAAGACACATAGGTATATTCCTATCCTACATGCTAATCATATTAACCCTAATCAGATTATATGAACAGATGTTATCATATCCAGATCTCAATCTATACTCCATCTTCCAATTTTATATAGATTATCACAGTAATTGTTGGCCAAACAATTAATCAATAAGCAAAAGATATAATAAATAATTCAATAAAAACCAACTTTCATTCAATGGGAAGATTTAATTTAAACTACATACCAAGTTCCGTTGCAATCTTAATAAAAATTTAGTTCATAATAATAATAAAGAAAAATATCATCCAGATGAATAATCTAAACATCCCAGATAATTACAAAAGTTAAAACTAGAGAAGAAAAGAAGAAACTCTGAATTTGCTCCAATAATCTCCCTTTAATCTTCAACCCTTGCAATTCTCCTTCGTGTTTTCCTTTGTTGTTCTCTCTGTAAATCTCTTGAGAAATTAAGTTGTACGTCTTTTCTAAAATCTTCTCCTATTTGTATTGGTCTCCACCCTCTTTTAGATTCCTTTTTGGCTTCAAAAACCCATTTAGCAGTAGAAAAATCCTTCTTCAGCCGCACATGAGCGCCTAGGCGCTCAACATAGGCCATTTCCAAGCGCCTAGGCGCTTGACCAGGACCACATAATTACAAAAATGCCACTCAGCTTTAATTTTAATGAATTTTGACCTTTTTCTTCTCCCAAATGACCAATTTGTCCCTCCATCTCCAACCTACAAGAAATAAACACAAAACACATAAAAAGATACTAAAAAATAATTAAAGATAGCAATAATTAAGTTTATTAATATCGGATTCGTAGGTATAAAATCTACTCATCAGATCCTGGTGCCAGGGTCCCCAACCACTCCCTGGCACTCTTCTTAAGTGTTGTAGCGAACATGTGGCATTTGGCTGCATCCGAATGCCCATAGTACGACATCAGCCGATCATATCCATCCGAATGGTCGTAGGGATCTCCCAATCCGTCATATGTCTCCATCGGGGGCATCTTCTTCTTTGGATCGGCTATCACCCGGTTGATTTCGGGCGAAAAGGGAGATCCTAAACCTGCTGAAGATGTCCCCGTCGAGTTTTTTGTCCCTAGCAACCTTTCTAATTCAGACACTCTCCGGGTAAGGGGGTCGGATCCTTCCTTATGAGGGGACGATCGAGGTTTGTCCCTCCCATAATCAGGAGACGCTTCCCTTTCTATCTGCCCCGTCCTGCCTCGGTGTTCTGATCGGCGCCCGGCCGAAGGACTCCTCCTTCTGCTCCTTCCATCTCTAGAGCGACTCCGGGGCCTGCTCTGTTCTCTTCTTGCCTCTCCCCTCCGAGGCGATCGGGACCGGCTTCGATTCCTACGCCTTCTGGAACTCACTTCTTGATCACCGATCATGTTGGCCATCTGTCTCTCCAACTCCAATTGTTGTAGCTGGAGCGCCAACATGGCGTCTTTATTCTGGTCCAGTCTCTTCTGCAAGAGAAACTCTCGTTGGTCTCGGCTTCCTGCTCCCCGGTCTTGCCTCACGAGGGCTTGAGAGTGCCTCTCGTCGGCCTGACTCGCTTGATGAGGCGTGTGTTGACTCTCGGGGAAGAGCTTCCGCCGAAGATCATGGACCGGTAACTCTTCTACCTGCTGTATTTTAGACCCCAGTCGGTCCTTCACTGACCCCCTCGCCTGAGTTGTTTGGTGGGACTGCTGGGTCTTGGCCCTTTCCGAGACAGCGATATTATCTCTACTCGTCATGATTGCTGCCGAAGAAAAGTATTTGTGGTTGCAAAGAAGCACGCCCTCCTTCTAGCGCCAATGTTAACGCCAAGTTTCGTCTGCGCGTCCAACCACAAAATCCACGCGCTGAATCCTGCACAATAACAGATCACACAGAAGCTTGACGGCCGTACCGCCGGGGGATAGCTCCGGTGTGAGAATAAGCACAGGCCGTTCACAAGGTTTAACAATGGAGGTTTATATGTTTAGTGCTCAAAGTAGATATTACCTGTTAATTGTAACCTTGGCCTTGTATTTATAGAGCTCCCATCACCTTGGTACCCTCTTCTTTGGATTAGAGTAGGACTCCTAAATATGTTAGCTACCATATTTGGGTCCAACACAATCTCCTTGAGAAGTGCAAGTGGAATCCCTTTCCACCACTACATCCAGAGTTACCTTGTTGACGTAGGATTAGGGTTGACACCCTTAATCACGTAAACTCCTTGTCGCACCAACTCTGCATGTGAACTGCTCATACGAGCCCAAACCAATAGCCAAACCCAATAGGCCCGAACTCAAACCTTACGATGACCACGGGCCCCAGCCTATTGGGATCGGGTAACCGACCCCGATCTTACATCTCTGAACATACGAGCCCGACCTCCTATGACCCGACTCAAGCCTTCAGCCCAAAAGAGGGTCGGGACAACACTCCCGAACAGTAATGTTTTAAGCCAAAAGTCATGTATGAGAACATTTGTCTCATCAAAGTGTGTGAAAACTTAAGATTATTAGCTTCAATAATTAGAAATATATTTTTACTTTTAAGTTCAAACCACAATATATTAAAATTCAAATTAATGTAAATTTATTTAATTTTAGTTGATACAAATATTATAATTGTATAGTATATAATAAAAGTTATTAATCACAAAATTTATTTTATTCTAAACTTATGTGTCATACTAATTTTAAAGTTTAATATGTCGCCGTTGATTAATCTTCAATTTGCACCACCCTAAACTTTAACCTTAAAATTAATTTGCACTCTAAATTTTATTTTGAATTATATCATCGTAAATTTTAAATTTCAAAACAATACGCGCCATTCGCACCCTTTATATCAAAATAATTTACATCCTAAACTTTAGTGCGGATGGTGCAATTTATATAGAAACTCAAAATTTAGGATACATTTAATTTAAAATAAAATTTAAAGTGTAAATTGATTTTAAAGTTAAAATTTAAAATATAATTTTAAAATTTAATCTATTATTATTTAATTTTAAAAATTAAATTATATCTTTAATTTTAGAATCAAGACCATTAAATTTCCTATAAGTTAGACACTTTTAATAATTAGAGGGTCTATTCATCACATGACTTTTAACCTTGTGATTAATGTCATTATTCAATTCCAACGGACCATGGCAAGGTGAAGTTGCCGTCCACTAATAAGCGCTACTATATATATTGAAAATAATTAAGTCAATGTGCCGTATATACGGGGTTATACTATATATATTGAAAATAATTAAGTCAATGTGCCGTATATACGGGGTTATATATATATATATATTATAAATTTTTGACAAAATAGATCTTTACCAATTGTGATTGTCGTGTGATAAGTATTGAGCCACTAAATTTTAAAAAAATGAATTGATCCATTGTGATTTTTTAAAAATTTTAATTAGGTTTTTTCGTCCAATTTCACGACGGACGTCAAAAAAAGTTATCCAATTTTCCTATATGACTTTAAAAAAAATGACATATAAATGTTGAGGTGGCTATCTTCAACCCGACCTGCGTATATATCAAAGTTCGACCCGACCCATGTTAACCTCATATTAATATTCAAATAAATTGAATACATAAATATACGTGTATATATATACCGTATATGTGTGTTTAGACATATATACAGTGATGTTCATATCCAAATTTTCCCACTCCTCAACTTACACCCAGATCCATTTCTGTAAATCAAACCCATCTTTTCAATACATGACCTTCCATTAACGGATTCGTTTAGTATTAAGTTCATTTTTAAGTAAGTTGGTCAATTGACCAATAAAATGCTGACACAGCCTTGCCTGCGTATCAGCAATCTATTGGCCAATTGATCAACTTACTCAAAAATGAACTTCATGCTAACCACTTCCTCTACTAACACTACATGATCCATAAAATTTCATCAAATCAAAAATTTCACAACTAACGATTGTAAAGGAGCGAGAACGGGACGACGCGAGGGGGGAGGAATAATGAGATCGAATTTGAGATGGAAAATCGGGGGGTGTAACTTTAATTGGGATCTGAGGTTTTTCTTGGATAGTGGTTGTGTGTAACGACCCCAAAATAGGTTCATTCCATCCAACCTATTCTGAGTCGCCAAATACATGGTACAGAAAATAACTACAACTTTATTACAATAATTGTCGTGTAAAATACAACAACACATATGCTGTAAGTTTGGATACAAATATATACCAAATGTGACACATGTCCCAACCGTAGACAGCACGTCACAATGACACCTTACATAAAGGTATAGTCAAAAACTGTTTTAGAAATTAGAATCTTTGGGAAGTGCTCAAGGAAACCTTCGTACATGGGAGGCCATGCGTCTAGGTTATGATAGATATCATATGGCCACAGAATTATCCTTGGTTGACCCAATAGACCCCAAAGAAAAACGAGAAGATTACTATCATATTCTTTCCAATGATGAGTCTTCTCTTGACTTATCATTATCTCCACTGTCTTTAATCGTGAATTATACTTCAAACAAACACCAAAATTATATAGGTGGTGCTCGTAGATATACTCAGCAAGTGGATGAGCACAATCCTGTCTTATGATGACACAAGGTTGTATGTCATTAGACATCTTGTATGATAGTGGCAAAACACCCTTCCAACGTTGGGTTCGCTTCACCCTAGATGATTCACCAAATATAACTCCTAAATAATGACCACCATTCTATTCCCCTGTTACCCCCGCTCGACCCAGCCACACTCTTATTACTTGAAAGGAATTGTGAACAAAAGGGTGAGCACAACTAGCCCAGTAAAGAATATCATGACTAAAGATAAATAAATTATCAATAGTCTTCATCAGTAATAAATCAGAGATTTAGAACATATTGTAGATGATAAAAATTTCAACCATAGTTGCAGCGAAACGAGCAAACCATTAGAAGAGTCAAATAGACGATAAAGTCTATTATCTTCTCCACATTAAAAGTCCACCAATTATGTTTTATCCCTGTAACATTAATCAACAGTTCCTTTTCATAATTATATGAATAACTCATAATCATAATTGTAATTCTAAATTCCTCTTTGCATCTAGGACGAATATAACTTTCCTCACATGTCTTTACCTGAAACATCAAAGATCATGGTTATACCAAATCACAGTTCATGTTCATAATTATACTAATAAATTCATCTTTGCATTACGGGCCAACGATATTCGTCAACAGTTCATCTTTGCACTACAGGCCAAAGATATTCAACAACAGGTTATCTTTGCACTACGGGCCAAAGATATTCATCAACAATTCATCTTTGCACTACAGGCCAAAGATATTTCTCAACAGTTCATATTTGCACTACAAGCCAAATATATTAATATCTCAAAGAAATATAATCATTTTAGAATTTATATAAACAATAATTATAACCATGTTGATCAATTCACCTTTGCACTTAAGCTTAAGATATTCAATTATAAATTCAATGGTCATGATCATACCAGTCACAATTCAACTTTGCACTACAGGCCAAAGAGAACCATAGTCATGATCATACCAATAATCTATCCATCTTTACACTCCAGTGAAAGAGAATTTCAACATCAGGGTTATAAAAATGTTATATATGATAATAAAAATAATATGATCAACAACTGTATTTATTTTCAAGAGCAACAATCATAAATCAACGATAATTTAGTCAGAAAAAGAAATCAATTTTTGTCGTGAATAGTACCCGTGAATAGTAACTCATGAATAGTAACTCGTGAATAGTAACTCATGAATAGCAACTCGTGAATAGTGCTCTGTATTCGTACATAGTACCGTATACGTAAATAATGTCATATACGTAAATAGTGCCATATACATGAATAGTGCCGTATACATGAATAGTGCCGTATACGTGAATAGTAATCTCGACTCAAAAAGATAAAAATTCCATAATAAAATTCATACCAATATTTCAGTATAATGATATTGAAAGAATAACATCATTATGAAGAATATAGCATCCCTTAATAACCTTTACTATCCCTTACCTCAAAAGAGCAGCACTTCTGACTGGATATCGGATATAACGCTGAAGGAAACTTGCACTGATGAATAGCAATTCACCAAGTATCTAAATACTCACAAAATACACTCGATAATCTAGGGAGAAAACTTATGAATTCTGGTGTGATTTTCAATTCTAACTTAGCCCTCTATTTATAACAAAATGTTAGCACGCCGAAGCAAACTTGACCTGCTACCTGATGGCTTTACCTGCTACTATTCCACCTACCAAAAATCAGCCATCTTCCCCAACAATTAAAAGTGGGGCCCACCCATTTCTAGAATTTTTCACCAAAATCATTTATAAACCTAATTTTCGAATCAGTCACCTCTTAAAATTCGTAACAAATCATTCATTCATTTTTAACGGTTTAAAATTTGTGAACATATACTCAACTTATATATGTATAACAAATCCAAATATTACCACGATCCAACGGTCGGATTAAAAATTATAACCCTCGCAAAATATCTCAAAAACCCTAATTTGATTTTCAATACCTCCGTTCCGACAAAAATACCGATAAAACACCTCAACATTAACTCCTTCATTTTTAACCACAAAAATATATCCCTCATTTATATCCACATAAAATAAATATTTCCTTATCATATGAATCAATAATTAATTATTCACAAATAATATTATAGAATCACATTTATGACAACCAGGCCGTTCCCAGGAAAGATGGGGCTTTCCAATAAGGATTTCTCCTTACTGGCGCGCAATTAGATGACCAAACCTCTCCTTAGACAGAACTTTCTAGACATTACCAATAATGTTATCTAATAATATTATTCAAATAATATGAATTATTGATCTGATAATGGAAAATACTGTACAGCAACAATTATTAAAACAACAATAATATAAAATATCAACGCAGCAATTATTGAATCAATAAAATAAAATATTAAACAGTAATTACTGTGACAATTATTCAGTAGTGTCTTCGTACGTAAGAATCAATAATTTCAAAAATACTGTGCAATAACGCGTATTACTGTATTTTTAACCACTGGGTATTCCAACAGTGTTAACGGTAACAACTACGCCGTTAATTATAAAAACTCAATTTTTGTCGTTATCTTCATCCGACCATTTTCCGTTATGGGGCCCACAAATAGCTGCGCCGTCGTACGAATATTCCCCGACAGAAAGAATATTCCACGACCAACGAATATTCCCTGACAACAATGATTATTTTATAACCACTTGTTTATTTTAAAAAAAATTCACATTTCACCCATAACTTTAACTTTTTATCAATTTAACCATTTACTGAATTGTAATTATAAGAAAAATTGAATACTTTTATTTCATAAAATTCGGGGTCTTACATTGTGTGTGGAGCTATGATTTGATCGATGGTTGTCGGAATAGCAGAGGAGAGAGACCTTCGTTAGTCGGAAAGAGAAGAGAAAGTGGGAAAGACGAGAAAGAAAATGTTGGTCAAAGAAGAGAGGGGAGAAAATGCTTAAAGTTGAATAATGTGTCGGCATTTAAAAACTAACGGGTTTTGTTCTTCTTTTTTCAAAGTCACGTTGGAAAATTAGGCAGATTTTTTGACGTCCGTCTGCAAAATTAGACGAAATAGCCTAATTAAAATTTTTTAAAAATTACAATGGGTTAATTTTAATTTTTAAAAGTTTAGTGGCTCAATGCTTATAACTCGACAACCACAATGGATAAAGGTCTATTTTGCCATAAATTTTCTAGTGAGGCTTTTCCATAAGTTCAGTGTAATTAGATAATATTTTATTTTTTTTACTTTCTTATTTTTACAATTTTAAATATATTACTATTTTGTCCTTTTTAATATTAATTTTTTATATCTTTCTGTTTACTCCTCTAAATTTTATAAAATTTATATTTTATCTCACATAATTTACACACGTAACTCGTGCGCAATATATGAAGTTTAATCGCAATCATATTGATTATATATGTAACAATTATGACTTTTGAAACTTCACCAATGATAATTCATAAACGGGAAAAGAAAGAAAAACAATTGATTGAAATTTCAATAGTTTTTAAATTTTCTTATAACACTTGTAAGGTTATATAACCTAATGTAGTTCACGTCAGCCGTATAATCGTGTCACATTATTTTTCTCTTTTTTGCCCTTATAAGTTTAATTATATTACTAGATTGTTTTATTTCTATTATTTTTCTATTTTGTCATTCAATTTTTATAAATAGTTTAAGTACATTGGTAATCGTATAGAGTATATTATTAACATTTACATATGAATATATGGTGGGTCGTTTTCGCTATTTGGCAAAGGGAAAAAAATGAGTTTAAAACTTTGAACTCATTACACCAAATTAAAGATGGTGATGTACATGTTGAAAATATGTACTTGCTCCTTTGGCTGATGTGCAGATGTCAAAGAACAGATCAGTATAATCACTTATTTTATTTCTTAGACCAAAAGAACATGCTGACTTTTCTTTCTGTCCAAAACTTGAAAAAAATCTCTTCAAAAAAGTTTAAAAATAATTGAAAAATCTCAAGTAAACACACTTTTATATATATACACACACACACACACACATAAACTCTCTTAAGTGGAGTTCACTAAATTTAAAAGAGAGATTTATTATTCCACTTACATGAGGTCCACTATGGACAAAATTGGTATTTATTTTATACTATCCTCTTTTTTAGTTTTCTTAATTCATGTGAAATTTATATTTTGGACATTCTTACAAAAGGAGTAGCAACTAAATTGGAGCTTTATGTTTAAGTTTGCACATAGAAGTTCTCTTTGCTTCCATTTTTCCAATTTTATGCTGTCCAACTTAGTTTTTTCAAAATGTATGTTAATTTTTTATAAAAGGGATACATATATATAGTCCGACACAACGCCTTTCTTTGAACCGTCGCCACAGCCAGTTCATCAAATTTTTTCTGTTTATTGGTGCACACAATCATGAATACTAACACAACAAACCAGGGATTCATGACCTTTTGGGGCTATCAAAAGGGATAATTTCATCAAAAACAGGACTTGAAAACAAAATGCAAGGCCAATATGAGAGCTTCCATGCCCACACAGGTAGGAACTGTTTCCACCAAGGAACATTTGGTAGAGCCTTATGCACCTTGTCATTACAAAATTTATACAAGAATTAAATTTGTAGTCTAACTCCACTTGCAAGATGTTTGACATATTCAAACAGGCACCACAACTTCCACTTTTGGAGAAGGGATGGAAGGAACAATGGGAATGTATTATCCTATTGAACAACGCACATAATAAAGGTACATTTTAAGAAGCCAGCCTATTTCTCCGAGCAAAGGACACAAGCCTCCACAGAGACAAGTGCAGGAAATAAGCTATAATCATCAAAGTTTGTTGATAACAATTATAAGAAAGTAAACCAAAAACTAATGGTTTTAAGCAAAACCTGCCAACATCAAAAAAAAACTATTCCTCCCACAATATATCACAACCCATCATCCAACGACATCAGAAAATGGGGAAGACTAACGACATGGTGAAGAAAACCTACTGTCAGTAGTATCGTACAGCCTGCTAGAATCAAACATCTCTATCCTGCGCGCTGCTAATATTACCGTACATCCCCCACTCTATTAGACGGAAAAACTTCCAGAATTCATGAGACCACAGAATATGAGGGAGGGGGGACGGGGGGACGGGGGACGGGGGACGGGGGACGGGGGGGGCTCCGACCAGTTGTAAAAGTAGACAAAACGAAAAAACAAAATCTTTATCCTATGAAAGTTAAATCTGTTACCAAAATAAATTAAAGGAGGGTATAATTTGATATGTCAATCCCACGCGCTGGCGACACCTGACCCATATGCTCCACCATACCCCCCACCACTGGGAGCCCCATACCCGCTCATGTTGCCACTGCCATAATAGTCTGCACCGCCCCTGTTAAAAGAAGAGTCCCTTCGAAAATCACGACCACCAAACCGGCCTCCACCGCCACGGCGGTTCTTCCCTCCACCATATGAGGCTTTGGCTGCAAAGCGAGCAAGCCATGCAGGAACTTCTTGATTTGCTTCTTGCATAAGTTCAGATAATGACCGCGCCATTGAGGAATTATTCTCGTTGAAGAATGCAGTAGCAAGCCCTGATTTTCCAGCTCGCCCAGTTCGTCCTATACGGTGGACATAATCATCAATGTCATTTGGAAGGTCAAAATTGACCACATGTGCAACATGAGGGATATCAAGACCACGTGCAGCAACATCTGTGGCAACCAAAATTGGAGTGTGACCACTTTTGAATGATCTCAGGGCTTGTTCTCTTTCCTGTAGGAAATACCGAAAAAATACCGAATTTTTGTCAGTGCATCTTGATCTGAGGCTACAGCACATAGATTCTAAATAAATGGGCTCAAAATCGGAAAAAAGGTAAAAACGAATATATGAGAAAGGAAAGAGAGGTGCCTATGAGCCTATGACCATTTAAGAAACAAGAGAAAAAGAAACCCAAACAAGGCCATAACATAACACATCATACAGTAGGCATCTAATCCATATAAATGTAACAAAAACTACTAATTTCTGGAGATCAGAAGCAAATTATTGGAACCCAGAATCTTTTTTAACAGAGATGATTCCACAGCAATCAATTTGTGACAGGGTACAGTACCCTATGAGAACTACACAAGGAAATTACACACTTAATGCCATTATAAAGCTTATTGCTCCTGCCCCCAAGTAAAGGACAAATGATACTTCATAATTAAAGGACTAAGGGAACTCTAAAACTATGTTTAGCTTAAACTACAATTTTACCCCACAAGTTTAATGCAGAACTTGTGAATCTCTACTAAAAATAAGCAGAATGTCAAGACCAAACATGTTGCTCTGGTCATATAGTTGAACAAGTGAAGCTCCAAATCCCTGTGTCCAATTCAACCAGTCCATAAAAATCATGTGTATCAAGGTGTGGAATATAGTAATGACCAAATCATCTAAACAATAAAAATCAAGAAGTTTGGTCATATCAGATATGACGATATTCAAGAAAAGATTGTGGTAGCATGGGAGAAGATGAGGGAACATTGGTTGAGATAGTTTGCCATATCCAACAAAAGCCTATATACATGAATCGATGAGAAGAGTCGTGTCAAGAAGAAAATATAATAAATAAAATAATGAATAGTTGACGGCTCAAATTTGATTAGCGTTGTGAAGCACCATTATTTTAACGTTGTAAAATAAGTATTTTGACAGGTCAGATTAGATTAGACTTCATTATTATAAACTAGTTTGCATATCACTAAATTACACGAAAATTTACGGGTGTTCATATTTTTGCATTCTCTTTGCATGTGTACGGTTGGGTTATTAAGTAAATGCTGAAATTACTTCATATTTGAGATACCTTACATAAGCTATCTAAGGTTGACCTTAGAAAAGATGTGTGTGTTTTTTTATATGTTTCTATATGTGAGCGTGTTTATACTTAATTTATTTCCATCTACTTCTATTCTTTTAATTTGCATATATTATTCCTTTTTTATTTTTAAAATTTTACCTATTGTATTTTTTCTCTTTACTTGCATATGAGATTACCACTACTAGTTTGGTATGAAAGGCGTTGAATCGTTGATATAGTTGTTGTGTTGTTTGTTGTACAACCAAAAACTACTCATCATCCAATTCAGCTATATATCATGCATAGAGTGCTGCTTTCTTATGTATCAAGTTCCAAAGCGAGAAGCTTGTCCAAGGCCTAGAGTAGGTACTTGCTATGTGACCATTCATAAAAAAACAGACATCACTATTAGATACTGGATAATGAATCTTATACAAAAGACGAACAATATCTTTGGAACTCGGAACCGAGGGAAACAAAAACATCAAAGAGGGATATAAAATAGTAAAAGACGGTTTAGTTGATCCATGATTTTTGTCAAAGCATACACAAGTAATGTCAAAAATGTATGCAAGTACACCAGAACGACTAAGATTCAAACAAAAGTACCTGCTGTGTTCTATCACCATGAATTGTAGTAGCAGGGAAACCATTACTACACAACCAATATTCCAGTGAGTCGGCTCCCTTCTTTGTCTCAACAAAAACCAAAGTAAGAGCTTGCTGCATGGAAAGATCAAATATAAGAATCACTTGATAGATAAGTCGAAATTAGCTCATCACTTTCTAGATGTTAAGGAGTAAAGTGGAGGAAGAGTTCATTCTCTATATGAAAAGCATAAAGAGAATAAAGTATCCTATGAATTGTACTAAAGTTCTCAGAAATTGATATTTTGAAACAACTTTATATGGAAATATTTGGATATCATCCTTCTCTCATCTTCACGTAATTATCTGAGGCTTCTAAGCCTGTACTGCAGCCAAAAAAGGGACTGAGTGACAGTGAATATAAGAGTGAGAGATACAGAAATCCCTCAAATCCTCATCCTTCATTCTTCAAAGCATAATCAAGGTTAAATTTGGGCCTTTTTGCTTTCTTATTTATGTAGTGAACATTACTGTATTAGTATAGTACTTCTCTCCTTAAAGAAACCCAACTTTGAGAGGGAATTCAAGGACAACAATACATAATAAAAAAGGGGAATGGCCTTGCCACCTCAACTCCAGGCTACACATAGGCTCACCTCATCAAATTCATCTTGCCTCAAGTGACCTAAAACACTCCAGAGCTACCTTGCCTCGCCTTAGTACCTAGGCAAGGCGCCCTTGACAACAGTGCTTTCAACCGCATATGTTCTATAACAAAAACATAGCTAGTTCCATTTCATTAAAAGAGTACCTTTTACCTAACTTTAATTTAACTTCAGTTATAGAACAATTACAAAGATCATTATTGTTACTCTCTCAGCTACAGAAGAGATGTAGAAAGGAATTAAACAACATATTAAGAATTTAAATTAGAGAAGTTCTCTACTATTTAAAGTTCTTGACCATTCCTAGCTTAAATACAAGATCCTAGCTTTACATCCATGTTGCTCTGCAGAAAAACATGCCTGTGGGTTCCAAATAGAAATAGCTACGTAATATATATCACCAAAGAAGGAAGACAGGGAAAAACATCTATTTCTGACAAAATTCAAGAATTTATTTGCATGCCAATAGCAAAGAGACACCTTGAAAGAAAAAGGTTTCTTAGGTATTACCTTTCCATGAGTACCATTTGCTCTCTGTGCATGAAGGAGGTCCATAAGGTGACTTCTCTTGTCAGTTTCCTGGACATATTCTACTCTTTGTATAATCAAATCGGTACTTGAACCAACTCTTCCAACAGCCAAAAAGATATAAGTCGCTAAAAAATCAGAGGCCAATCTCTGCATGTCAACCAAATTGTAAATGTGTCACAAAGCTTCGGTTTGTATTTCCAAAGCAGAAGTAATTTAAATTTGCAGTTGAAATAAACATGCACACAAATCAGCAAAGCAGCTAACTGCTTCAATCGAGTATGAGAGAGATTGGGGATGGAGAAAGCCTCAGTTCAAGCAACAGAGAATATTTAATGACAATGCAAATTGAGTGTCCAGCATCATACAAGTATGTCAATCTCTGATAATCAGAATCCTAAATGAGCATCACAAAGTCCATGTGCGGTATACATTCATATTCCAAATCTGATCAGAGAATGTTGAAACTGAAAAGCTTGACAAACATAATATATACCTGTATCTCTTTTGGGAAAGTGGCACTGAATAGCATTGTCTGTCTTACACCTGGCGGAGGCATGTCCATTTGCTGCACAATTTTCCTAATTTGAGGCTCGAAACCCATGTCCAGCATCCTATCTGCCTCATCCAGTGCTAAATACCTGATCATCTGTAATGAAACTCTTGCCCTCTCCAGCAGATCTACCAAACGTCCAGGAGTTGCCACAAGAATGTCAACACCTCTCTCCAGTTCTCGAAGCTGTCCAAATGAAAACATAAAAACGCTTAATGAACAAGATATTTTCCTGATTGCAAATTATTTTGAATCCTGCTATGGTAGCCTTCATTAGTTTACTGATAGGACAAGACATCAAGTTCGTCATATAGTTTTTATAAAAAAAAATCAAGTTTGTTAAAGTTATTAATATTATAATTGTTATTAAGCTATAACCAAATATTAAAATTTATGAAAAGAAATTATACTTATGTCAATAGATAAGAGGCTGAAAGCAACACAACCACAAGCAGCAACCATAAAGAAAATTGTGATAACAATAAAAACAGCCAAATTGAATATAATGGGGTACATTATGCTTTTTCATCCTACAAACTCTCGAGAAATGATGTGCTTCAGACAACTCCTTTCGGTTATTTCTGCTTCCATAGGAAGTATCTAAAATGGTTCCGATTCATTGTCCGAAAGGGACAAAGTGCGTGTCAGAAAATATTAGAATATTTATGCAGCGGTTCAACTCAAGCTTGTTCATTTCTAACCAACCAAGCTTGTTCTTTGGCGGTGAGAAACCTAATGCCACTTATCCAAAAGCCCATTGCGTGATTGCGTCCATTAGAAAAGATGCCCTTTGATGGAATTCACAGCTATGCAAACATGCACTTGATTATCGTTTAGAAGCTGGTTGCTGAAAAGACTATTCACTATTGTCAATTCTACTAGCACCCTCTCATATGTTCATAGCGCTTGGTATTCCATATCTCTTTCAATTCTCTCTTCCCTTTCTAAATGCTTCTTTCAGACAACCTCTAATATGGCTAAAACAAACTAGCTAACACCCATTCTCATTAAACCATGAAAACCAACACAGATAAGTAAACCACGCTCATTAATACTACCTTCATCCACCAAAGATGAACCAATTACCAAAAAATATTTGTCCACCAGAGAATGGCTAACCATGTACTTGTGTCACAATTATATGTGGTCCACTATATTTTATAAATGCTACGTTGGGATTGTAGGAATCAAGATAGGAATTGAATGACTCATTCCATGGAATCGAAGAGTGTGTATGATTGTTTCATTGGAATGGAAAGAACCATTCTTATTCCTACCAAATTTGTGACTTTATTCCCAAGTTCAGTCAACAATGGAATGAATCATTTCTTTCTTCATTCAATTCCCTTCTCAAATTCCATTATATTACTTCACTAATTCAATTTCTCTAATCCAGACATCGCATAAAGCCAAATATAGGGGAGACGGACAGGGATGAAGCTAGCTTAAGACTGGAGGGAGCCACGGCCCCCCACAAGGTTTGAAAATTTTGTAAAGTTCACTTGTTCATTTATCAAGTTGTTCATGAAGTATTGCAAACTAATTTTATTATTAAATTCATTATAATTGCAGGCTTGTATAATTGGAGCATAATATTGTATGTGTTATTCCAATTGAATGATACATTTGTATCCAGGCAACCAAATAAAACCCTTATTTAATTTTTTTTATTCTTTATTTATTTTATGAAACTTGATATTTTAATTTTTAAAAGTTTAATGAGTGATCATAATATTGTATATGTTAATTCCAATTACATATTCAATTAGGTTTCCGATAACCAACTAAAACCTTTATTTGATTGCAAATTTATGAAAATTTTATTATTAAAAAGTTCAATTAGTGGTCCAATAATATTAAAATCATTCTTGTAGTGTAGTTAATTGGATTTTTTATTTTTTGTTTTAAAATCATAGAAAAATCACATACTATTGATTCATTTTTCAAGAGAAAGCAACCAAATCATATTGACACATCTCTACTTACCCCCGAGCCTAATGTTCAAACATCTCTGTCTACTCCTGAACAAGAACAACGTTTTCTAAAATCACCAAGAATTGAAAGTAAAGGATGTGATATTAATTATTTGGAGCGTGATCCTAGAAAACGTATCGAAATATGAAAATGTCGTGGTGTGATGAAGTTCAACGAGCTTACATCAATTACGGTTCATATCAATGCATTCTTCCCGAGTACCCTTTTTTTAAATATATATTATGTTGTTAAAAAAATTCTTAGCCCCCAAAGATCAAATCCTGACTTCGTCTCTAGAGACGGTGTATTCATTTGACATTCTTTGTGAAACCCCAGATTTTATGAATAAAGATTTAATTTTTTGAAATATTTTTTTTTAAAATATTATGGTGTGAATTTAAGATAATGTTATAGTTGTGGGTAGTATTTATAAATTTTACAAAGTATGCAAGTTGTTGTATTATATTCGATTGGTCGGGGAATATTATTTTTGTCGGAGAATATTCGTACGACGGCACAATTATTGGTGGACCCCACAACGGAATTATTGTCAGATTGAGAAAATGACAAATATTTTATTAAAAATAACGGCGGAAGTTTTACCGTTGATACTGTTGAACTACTCGGTAGTAAAAGTACAGTAATACGTGTGGTTGCATAGTAGCATACGGTATTGATTATTGAGGCTTACGTGATTAGTCACTCAGTTTGATTCAATTATTGTCAATTAATAATATGAATTATTTAGCGATAATGAAATTTTGTTTTATTCGTATTATTAACGTAATAAAACAGAAACATCTTTTTATATAAAACAGAATACTTTATTAAAGTTATTCTATAAATAGAATATATTATATTTTATTTAAAAGATTTTTCTTTAAATATGGACCGTCAGATTAAAGTAAATCAATCTGGACCGTTCATGGATTAGTTACTATGCATTCCAATTTCCTATAAATAGAAGCTCATTCCTTCATTATTTTCTTACGAATTTACTGAAACTCTAAAGAGAGAAACTATAGAGAGAGTTCTTCTTCTATAATCTTGAGCGTATTTCTTTAGAGTTTAAGAAAGCTTTGAGCGTAGTACAAGTTTCTTCGAGTATATTCTCGCCCTACCAGTCGGAATACTCATCTTTCAAAGGTAAGGGATATTATTTGTTGTACCCGTAAGGGGTATTATTTCTTTTGTATTCATGAAGAGAACTTCTGTTATTCCATTATTTATTATTCTGTTGGAATAACCTGTATACGCGGTCTACCCTATACTTGGTAACATTCTTCTACTATTCTGTTGTATACGCGGTCTACCCTATTCTCTTGGGAGAAGTTCCGAGTGTTCAATGACAAGTACTTTCCCAAAAGTATTCGTTACATGAAGGAGGTGAAATTTATCAAGTTGGAGCAAAACAACATGATCGTGTCGCAGTACGAAACCAAGTTTGCCGATTTGTCCCGATTTGCGTCCCACTTGGTTGATAATGAAGAAAGAATGGCGCGGATGTTTTTAAGAGGTTTGAAGCCGGAGATACGTCAATATCTGATTTTTCATAAACTGTGTTTGTATTCTGATGTTGTAAATAGGACTCAGTTAGTGGAGCGCGATAACGAGTCAACACAACCAAAAGAGAGCAGCCGACAAAATGATAATACCGGTGATAACAGTCATCAAAGCGGTGACTAAGCATGGAGGGAATCAACATGCTAGAAATGATAACCACTTCGACGGTAATCATGGTCAAAACAATAAGATTGGACATTTCAAGAAGAGAAGGTTTAACAATGACGTGAAAACGTCAGTACCAGCACCCGTTTCAAAGGAAGAAGAACGACCACTAGTCGTATGTTTCAAATGCGGACAGGAGGGACACATCCGTCCAAACTGTACGCAGCAATCCAAAGCGTGTTTTAATTGCGGAAGAGAAGGTCACCTAGCTCGATTTTGTCGTATGGTGAAGTCAAGTCCAGCTGGGATAGTGATGCCAAAGGATGTCCCAGACAAGCCAAAGCCGGTAGTTTAAGAGCGTTTTTTTTCGTGACGAGGAACCTGAATAAAATTATCACGGGTATGTTAGTCATAAACTCTTGCGAAGTCTATACCGTGTTAAACACCGGTTCTACTCACTCTTTTATTTCACCTAGTTGTGTTCAATGTTTGAACTTAACTCCGGAGAAGTTAGACTTTGATATATCTGTTTTTAACTCAGTTGGAAAAAACCTTCGTTACCTCCACTATTTATAAATCTTGTTCAAATCAACACTTTCACGTTACCTGTCGATCTTATCTCTCTGAAAATACTTGCATTGATGTGATTTTTGGAAACAATTGGTTAACTGCTCATCATGTTTTTCGTAAGGTTGTTAGCTTTCATATTCCTAACCAACCTATTATACGAATTCAAGTAACCAAACCACTAAAGTCAATCATTGTCATATCAACCCATAAGTAAAGAGCCCCGAGCCTTTCGCTGATGACTTCCTTATGTGGAATGCACCGAAGCCAGACTTTCCGTAGGAGACGTTGTGAATAACGATGGCAAGTTGATAGGTCTCAATGTGACGTGTTATCCAAGTCTTGGATGAGGGTCACAGTTTTGAATAATATTTCTATTGTTAATAAATTTCCTGACGTATTCTTGAAGACTTCTTAGCCTACCCCAGAGCATGAAATCGAATTTTGTATTGACCCCAGTACAAAACCCATTTCTTAAACCCTCAAATATTTTTTTCAACAAAAACGAACGTGTTATGCACCAAAGACGTTGGCTCGAGTTGTTGAAGATTACGATCGTACCATTCAATATCATCGTGGAAGTGCGAGCGTGGTAGCTGACGCGTTGAGTAGAAGATCGTATGCAAGTGAGATGTTAACACAAAGACCCATTTCGTATAACCTACAAATGATGAAGATAGAGTTAAAGACTTTAGGGACCCACGTGAAGATAACGAATATACGACTAGAATCAACTTTAATCGATAAAGTTAAAGTCGTGCAAGCTACGGACCCGGAGCTGATGAATACTAGGAAGAAGGTTCAAGAGGGTGTTATTCTAGAAGCAAGAATCGATGAAGAGAGGAAATCTCAACTCTCGATTTAATTGGCCCATTTGAAATTCTCGATCAAGTAGGAACTGTGTCTTATAGACTCGTTTTACCACCAAGTATGTCGCGTGTTCATAATATTTTTTTAACGTATTGATGTTACGTAAATATGTGGACGACCCGAACCACATTATTGATTTAGAACCGGACGAGGTAGCGGATAATTTAATGTATGAAGATGTACCTGTTAAAATCCTGGAATGTATTCAACACTCAAAGGTTATACCTCAAGAGTTAGAATCTGACGAAGTGTCCTCATCTGTTCGACATACCAGGTACGTACGAAAATTTCGAGGGCGAAATTTCATAAGGAAGGGAGATTGTGAAACCCCAGATTTTATGAATAATGATTTAATTTTTTGAAATATTTTTTTTTTAAATATTATGGTGTGAATTTAAGATAATGTTATAGTTGTGGGTAGTATTTATAAATTTTGCAAAGTATGCAAGTTGTTGTATTATATTCGATTGGTCGGAAAATATTATTTTTGTCGGAGAATATTCGTACGACGGCACATTTATTGGTGGACCCCACAACGGAATTATTGTCGGATTGAAAAAATGACAAAAATATTTTATTAAAAATAACGGCGGAAGTTTTACCGTTGATACTGTTGAACTACTCGGTAGTAAAAGTACAGTAATACGTGTGGTTGCAGGTAGCATACGGTATTGATTATTGAAGCTTACGTGATTAGTCACTTAGTTTGATTCAATTATTGTCAATTAATAATATGAATTATTTAGCGATAATGAAGTTTTGTTTTATTCGTATTATTAACGTAATAAAACAGAAACATCTTTTTATATAAAACAAAATACTTTATTAAAGTTATTCTATAAATAGAATATATTATATTTTATTTAAAAGATTTTTCTTTAAATATGGACCGTCAGATTAAAGTAAATCAATCTGGACCGTTCATGGATTAGTTACTATGCATTCCATTTTCTTAAATATAAGCTCATTCCTTCATTATTTTCTTACGAATTTACTGAAACTCTAGATAGAGAAACTATAGGGAGTTCTTCTATAATCTTGAGCGTATTTCTTTAGAGTTTAAGAAAACTTTGAGCGTAGTACAAGTTTCTTCGAGTATATTCTCGCCCTACCAGTCGGAATACTCATCTTTCAAAGGTAAGGGATATTATTTGTTGTACCCGTAAGGGGTATTATTTCTTTTGTATTCATGAAGAGAACTTCTGTTATTTCATTATTTATTATTCTGTTGGAATAACCTGTATACGCGGTCTACCCTATACTTGGTGACATTCTTCTACTATTCTGTTGGAACATCATGTCTGTGTGTTTTACACCGGACCTGGTTCCGTCTTTATTATTATTCTGTTGGAACATCTTGTCTATGTGTTTTACACCGGACCTGGTTCCGTCTTTATTATTATTCTGTTGAAATATCTTGTCTGTGCGTTTTACGCCAGACCTGGTTCCATTATTTATTATTCTGTCGGAATATCATGTCTGTGCGTTTTACACCGGACCTGGTTCCGTCTTTATTATTCTGTTGGAACATCCTGTCGGTGTGAATTTCACCTGACCTGGTTCCGTTATTATTATTCTGTTGGAATAACATGTCTATGCGAAGTATCGCATGCATGGTGATTTCTTTTATTATTCCATTCTTTATTATACTCAGTTGGCTAAAGTTTTGACTTCTATACTCCATGAAATTAGTAGAATATCATTTATATTTGCGCTTCATCCAGTATCTTTTCATGAAAATATTCTTCCGAGCATTCTTAAATTTTAGTCTACACAAAAGTATCATGTTGACAATTTGGACGTTATTGGTGGATAAATTAATTCTTGAACTTGTTTTATTGAATTCTTATATCATTGTCATCATCCTCATGTTTATATTATGTTGAAAGTTATCTGTGGCCTGTAGTGCATAGATGGACTTGGTATGATTATGACCAGGAATTATTCGGTGTAATCATGACCGTAATGTTACAAATGATGTGAAAAAAGTCCTCATTGGCCCGTAGTGCATTGATGGACAATTTTTGGTATGATTATGACTATAGATTCTCTTTAGCCGTAGTGCAAAGATGAATTATTTTATGGCATGATCAGGACCGTTGATGAAAACACGATTATCTTTGGCCCGTAGTGCATGGATAATTCGTGGTTGTGATACTAAAGAATATCCTTGGCCGTAGTGCAGGAGTGATTCGATGATGTGGATTATTTTTTTAGCTGAGCCTCAGCGATAAAAGTCATGAAAAACCTTTTAAATCATAAAAGATAGTAGATTTTATTCTCTACTTGACTCTTTTAATGGATTGTTGGTTCCGCTGCAGTTAAACTTGATGTCTATTGTATTTTATCAGTTTAACATTGTTGAAGACTAATGATAATTTATTCTACATTATCTTAATCATAATATTTCTTACTGGGTTAGTTGAGCTCACCCTTTCTTTCACTGTTCTCTTCAGGAAATGAGAACGTAGCTGGGACTAGTCGGAGAACAGAGTGATGGTCCTAGATGATAGCATTAGTAGTCCTCACTATTCTATGTAATAGTGTGATAATAATTGTAATGAGGACTCCTTTTGAGTATGAATACTCTCTAGAAGACAATATTTGTATTCAAACTCACAGTTTATGTTCTGTCGTATTGTACACTACAGTTGTATTGTTAAATTGTATTTAAATTCTGTATCATGTATCTGGCGACTCAAGATGGGTGATATATACCTAATTTTAGGGGCGTTACATTCTTAATTTGCATAAAAATGGAATTCAAGTCACTATTTGGGAGACGAACTATTCATTTGATAAGCGTCTCTTGTTCATTAATCTAACAAACTATCTAGAATTCAAAAACGTCAAACTTATAATTCCACAACTACTAAGTCGTGCTTTTTACCCAAACATAGCCTTCAATTTTTACAAAACTATATACATATAGTATAACTAGGGGTGCAACTTGGGTCGGGTAACCCAAGCCCGCCCGTGATTTCTTGTTACTCGAGTAAGGTTTGCTATATATTTTAAATACCCGCCAACCCTTGGTACTAGGGTGAAGTTCAACACTCCACTACCCTAGGATCCTCAACCGTGAAAGAGTAGACCTGATCGCAATCAACTTAGGTTGAAAAATAATTCTTCGTAATTTTATGGGGATTACATTATTTAAAGAGACTCAAAATCCTAATATTATTTTGAAAATAATAAAAGCACTAAATGACTAAAATACCCTAACTATAATAGTATTTCTTAATATTCTGAATCCCCACTAATAAATAAAATAAATTACATTAATTATTCTCAAATTAAACATAATAAAAACTCCAAATAGTAAGTATAAAAAATCTTCTTGTCGTTCTGACTTGTGGTCTCCATCACATAAAGAGTAAACCACACCTTGTATAAGAAAGAAACAAAACAAGGAAAGAGAACAACCACCACTAAACCATGACCATCTTGTAAATATTTGTGAATAACGAGAGAAGAAAAGACATAAAGGCTTGAGCAACTTGTTTCAGGCTGTTTTGAGGGCCTAAGATAATCATGTAACAAAACCGTAAACAAAACAAACTAATTCTTAAAAAAAACCGGCACTTTCTATTTACCCCGCTTTACATGGTTGCATTACCTTGATGGTGTTTATAAAGATTAAAGAAAAAAGAAGTTATTTTCAAATCAAGAGGCATTTGTAAGATTTCAACTTTTTGCATCTGTTGGAAATTGAAGGCTCCTTGTCCTTTCCTGTTGCTCTCTCTACCTTTATCCATAAAGTAAAATAACACTTGTTTTGTGCTTATACAGTAATAACTAATAAGTAAAAAACACAACTCAAAACCGGCTAACAGTTATGTGAAGAATCCACTGCATGAAGACCATGAAAATTTAAAATAAGTATCCAACACATCATAATTCATAGCTCATAAGAATATGATACCTGATGGTTAATAGGTGCACCACCGTAAGCAACAACCACCTTGACACCAGTTTGAAACGCAAATTTCCGAGCTTCTTCATGAATCTGCAGTTAGAACAAATCAAAATGTCTAAGTTCATTCAATGTAAAAATTAGGTCAAGAAGCAGAAAACTCTTCAATACTGAAAATAAGAGAAACCCACTTGGCATGATAGCTCTCTTGTTGGAGACAATATAAGAGCAAGTGGACACGCCATTCTTGGCATGCGAGGTGCTCTTTGTGCAGATTGGCCCGTCATAATTCCACTGATAATGGGAAAGCAGAAAGCAGCCGTCTTGCCAGAACCTGTCTGAGCACAAGCCATTAGATCCCGACCTGCAAGAGAGATTGGTATGGCATGCCGCTGCACAGGGGTTGGCTTGACATATCTGCACCTCTGAATATTTTTATTAAGTGCATCACCCAAGTCAATCTCTGCAAAAGTATTCACAGGAGGAGGCACATTATCCCCACTTGTCTCCACAGGAATATCTTCATAAGCATCAAAATTAATCCCCGTGTTCTCCTGCTCATTAATTTCTTCCTCTATACCATCATCATCCACAAAAGGGTTAACTTCCCGCTCCCTCCCACGGTCCCAACCACCAGTCCTGTTGTTCCAACCACCACCACGCCCACCTCCTGAACTATACCCAGATCTATTATTGTCAATCCTTGGAGGCACAGCCCAACGATTCCCACCTACGGCAACATTACCAGAGCTGGACCCACTCTGAACTGCAGCAGATGAGTCTGCTGAAGGTGGCCTATTTCGAAGATGTGGAGGAACATAAGCTGGCCGATTACCCCCAGAAGCAGCTCCACCAGCAGCCGCATTTTCAGTTGCAGTAACCGAATCAGCCCATGAAGTTGGCATATCAAACAAGAATTCACCTTACCCTCAATTATTCTTCAAACACC